>VDFB02000017.1:256107725-256225865 GCA_007258455.2 Sequoia sempervirens
TGATCAATGAAAAGGATTTAATCTCTACTTGAGAGAACCTATTGATTAACCACACAAATGCAGCAAATGTGCACAGATAAACTGAAAGTAAACTTGTTACATCAATTTAAACAACTAGAAAGAATCAACATGGAGACAACTTCAGCAATGCTTTTCAATAAACTCGACACACAATTGATACCAAAACAAAACTGCCACATAGCTGAATTTCATTGAAACAACCATTTGAAAACATGCACATAGTCTCTAATAAGAGAAAATTATCCTACTGTAGCCATGCCTAATCTATCTATTTGTGATCTAAAATATGATGTCATTCAATTACAATCCAAGTGCATATAAATACACCAGCATTATAAATCATATCGTTTCAAATTCATGTCAGCCAAGCACCAAATTCGGGCTCCAATCGAGCTAGCAAGCAACGGTATTGTAGAAAATCTCACATGTTGGCCCACAATGTTTGAATTCTATTTTTATTCTCCAGTGAACTAGTCGCCAAGACAGTCCTGAAGGTATGCTGAAGGCAATTGTATTGCTTATCGCTCCCTGCCAGTGTTCCCCTGCTTCACATTCACCATGACCATCTGCTCGTTATGTCGAAGTCCAGGAGTAGCCTTTTGTTAATTTGTGTTTCGCCATAGCCTTCTATCGTCAGTGAGATATCATATTGAAAACCAAATTATATATCGATATGCAACTCCTTAATGTGCTTTTCCATTCGCCGAGACACAAACATATCTCTCACCGATGCAATCCTTTCGTTTAGTTCATAGTCGCCATAACTCAATAGTATCAAAGAGACCTCATGTAGACTTCATCCTGTTTCACCGAAAGTCATCATTTACCCTGGGTCGTCGTGACATAAATCATCTCTCACCGACAAGTCTATCTATCCCAAAGTATGTCGCTGTAGCTTCCATCCGTCGGGGAGACCTCACATAGACTACACAATGTTTCACCAAAGGCTCCCCCTATTTCTTTCGTGTCGCTGTAACTTATCGGCATTCTCACCGAAAAATTCAAATGACCAAAACCTGTCGCCAAAACTTATGATTTCTCCCACCGAACACATCCATCACCTGCCCTCGCCAAGACAATACAATATCGGGGAGAGGTTTCACATAAATCATCGGGTTACACCGAAAGCCCATTTGCTTTCCCAGTCGCCAAGACAAGGCAGCACCTACCCCGAAAGCCATCTTCCATCCACTTTCGCCGAGAGAAAACAATGTTGGGGAGAGGCTAAATAGACCGTTCTAAGTTTCACTGAGAGCCTCCCACTTAACCTTATGTCGGTGTGACCTGAAGATTATCTCGTCGATGAGTGCCCATCATGTTTGTCACTATAGCACCCAACGATCAGAGAGACTTCTTGTAGATTATCCAATGCTTTACCGAAGGTCTTCAATCACCCTGGCGTTGCCGAGACCGAGAGAAAGTTCTGTCGAAAGCAACCCATATATGAAGTCGGTGAGACACATTGAACTCGCTGTGACATGATGTTGATAACCCATACTCATACCGAAAGGTTCCCTTAAACGTCGGTCGGTGTGACAAGATGATATCGCCAAGACCTTTCAACGAAATAAAAAACTCACGCCAATGCACTACCAAATACCGGTCGGTGAAACAAATGGAAATCGTTATGACCCTTCACCGAAGCCACCACAGTCTTACCAAAAACATATTCGAAGCAAATCCAAGAGTAAGGTCGGCGAGACCAAAGGTCACTCGCTAAGACCTTACAACAAAAACCATGACTCCTCCTGATATGCATCCAAACTCGTCGGTCGGCGTGACAAAACAAAGTCGCCACATGGACATTGCACCGAAACAATATGTTGGGCCGATAAGAAACCACTATGTTCAAGTCGGTAAGACAAATGATATTTGGTAAGACACCACCTCGAAAGCCATAACACATGCTTATAGGAGCCTCCACGGTCGCCGAAACAACATGGATGCAATGTCGATAACTGCCAGCAGACAAATGCCAGTCGCCACAACAGAGAACATGTCATGCCGATACACCTGAAACAAAATATTTTAGCAGTAAAAACATAATGGGTCAGGGAGACCCAAATAAACTTATGCCGATAATGACCAAAGTGTCAAAAATGCAGACATGGACGAATCCTATGGGGTAGTATGGGAAAAATGTGGATAAAGCACCATGAAAATGGGGGAAATGTGGCAAAGGTAAACCTTACATGGAGGCTCAGGGGGTATAAAAATATGCAAAAATCATCAAATTTTAATAGTTCCAACACCACTCTCCCACACTCTCTCCCTCCCACTCTCCCACTCTCCCACTCTCCCACTCTCCCAAACTCTATCCCTCCCTATCTCCCACTCTCCCATACTCTCTCCCACTCTCTCCCTCCCTCCCTGCCACTCTCTCCCACTGTCTTCATCCCTCCCTCCTTCTCTCTCCCACCCTCTCCCACTCTCTCGCACCCTCTCCCACCCTCTCCCACTCTCACACCCTCTCTCCCACCCTCTCACCCACTCTCCCACACTCTCTCCCGCTCTCTTCCTCAATCCTATTGGAACTGTAAAAATCTGATGATTTTTACATATCTTTCATCCCCCTGAGTCTCCATTTGAGTCCTACCCTAGGCATATTTTCCTCATTTTATGATATTTTTACCCATATTTTGGTCGTGTGACCCCATAGAATTTGTTGAGTCATGCATTTTTCATGTTGTGGTCCATATCAACATAGGTCTATCTAGGTCTTCCCGACCCATGTTGCCTATGTGTTAACATATGTTTGCTGCAGGTGATCGACAAGACTTGTTCATTGTTACAACAATCGGCATTCACCTGTAGGTTTCTATCGGCATGACTTTCATGTGGTTTCGGCGACCGAGGAGGAACCTATCAACATGAGTTTGGTCGTCGGGATAGTGTCTCATCGATTTTGAATTGTCTCCCCGACTAATGCATGTGGAGGTTCATCGGTGAGAGCTTGGCGATATCGTAATGTGATCTCGGCAAGGTTGTTATGTCTTGTCGACATGGGGTTTTCATCAACATGTTCTTGAGGAGAGTCTTACCGAACAACACATGGATGGTTTCTTTGGCCAAACATATTGCTTCCGATGTGAGGTCATAGCGAATATACATTGTCACACTGACCGGTGGTGGGAGGATGCATATCGGTAAGAGTTGAGGCTTCTGAAGTAATGTCTCAGTGAGTGACCTTCGGTCTCGCCGATAATACAATGAGGACTTTGTCAAGTTGAAAATTGGATTGTCTCAGCGACACACAAGATGGATAAAGTCTTTTGGTAAAACAAAGTGCACTCTGTATGAGGTCTCCCCAATGTCAGTATGTTACGGTGACCCACATAAGATAAAAGAATACATCGGCGAGAGAACCAATTTGTCACAGCGACTCATGATGAATGAAGATTTTCGATAACGCAAAGTCTAATCTGTGAGATGTCTCTCCGATATCTCGAGGTTATAGCGAAACGGATGAAGCAAGGAAGCATGTTTCGGTAAGAAAATTTCTTATGTCTCAGCGACTGGGAGATGGCATTCGGGGTGACTCTCGATATAATGAAGCATTATTTACATGATGTTTCCCTGACTTCATGAGGTCACAACAAAACACATTGGGACAGGAGGATTTTCTTTGGTTTTGGCATAACAAACAGAATGCTACAGTGACATGCAAGAGGCAAAAGGACGCATATCGATGAAACATAACGAGATCAAAACTAGGAAATAGCGCTCTCGCGTTATAACGCGAGCGCATTATATTTTTCTTTGGGAATCCCCAAGCCTTAGCATTGGTAGTTTCCTTGGAATACCAACCCAAAGGCTTGGAGGGCATTCCCAATGACTAGAGACATGTTTTTGCAAATTCTACAATTTTTTCTCATAATCGGGTTCGTGCTCACCATCAGGATTGCATTTGGTTCAATATCGACAAAAGCAAACACATGGGTAATGTTAGGTTCTCTCTTAGCTATCCAACGATGTAATTTTTTCACCAACAATGTGTTTTCATCCATAATTTCTTTGTTTGTATGTCTTTTTTCCAAAAGCAAGCATTTGGTTTTTTTCATTATACCAACCGCTTCATCCAAATTTCAGTCACATTTTTAGGAACTAGACTCTATTCTACATTTTTTTTTTTTTTTTTAAAAATCAATTACCTTCAAAAATTTAGGGAAGCATCGCCAAAATTCTCAAGCCAAGAAGTGCCTCAATACAGAAAAATTAGTAAAAATCAAATATCTGGCCAGTACCACTGCACCGGTAATCAACTAGATATTTGTTAGCACCCTGAATTGCTAGCTACTTTAAAATACTCAAAAAAAGTTTCATCAGGCTCGTGTCGCATTAAGAGTTGTTATGTTATGTTTTCTCACAAAATAGCAACACCCACCAAAAATGCCCTCTTTTAAACCCCTAATTCCCCAACCATTTTCGTAAATAAATTAGTAGCTAGGAGCAGACTGCAGCAATTCTCTTTGATCCTTGTTTTTGTTCCATCTCAAAATTTTGAGTGTAACTATCCTCAATTTCATGTCCAAGGTCAATATTTCCTGATTTCAGAAAAAAAGTGGCCACTTAAGCCCCCTTTTTGGGAACCATCTTGGTGCACTTACCCATTAATAATGAAGGTATTAAATTCTTCTTAGAACTTCTTTCAGCTCCACAAAATTTCGAGGCCAATAAAACCAATGTTGAAAAAGATGAAAAAGATCTTGCCACCATTCCTCATCTGATTTCCAATGAAGACAATGTCCATTTGATGGGGCCTTTTAATTTAGAGGAGTTAAAAGATGTAGTTTTCTCATTACCACCAGAGAAAGCTCTAGGTCTAGATGGTTATACAACTTTATTTTTTTAGAAATGATGGGACTTTATATGTTTTGAATTGCTATGGGCATTGGAAGAGTCAAGAAGAATGGGGTTTATGTTAAAACAGTTTAATGTCACCAACATAGCTATAATTCCTAAAGTCAAGGAGCCTAAAACATTTTCAGAATTTAGGCCCATTCCTTTGTGTAATACTATATATAAAATTTTCACAAAAGCAATCTATTTGAGACTACAATCTCTCATTCCTAAAATTGTTTCTCCTGAACAAGGAGGCTTTGTACTTGGAAGAGAGAATCATGAAGGGGAAATAATAGCACATGAAGTCTTACATTCAATAACCACATCAAGAATTCCAACATTCATTGTTAAATTAGACATGATGAAGGCTTATGATAAATTAAATTGGGAGTTTCTAAATTTGGGCCTATTAAAAATTGGTTTTTCTTCACAATGGAGGAGACGAGTAAGATCATGTCTTTCTGGGGCCAAATTCTCTATAATAATAAATGGGAGTTTAGTGGGTTTTTTTAGTTCTACTCAAGGTGTTCAGCAAGGTGATCATCCTCTCTCACCATTCCTATTCATAATTATGGATGAGGCATTAAGTAGATTTATTACATTCTAGCATAATCAAAATCAATGGCAAGGTGTACAAATCCCAAATTCTTTAATCTCAGTAACTCATAATCTTTTCGCAAATGATACTTTATTGTTTAATAAATCTTCAATAAAAGAAGCATAGTAGGTTAAAGAAGTTTTGGAAAAATATTCAGTAGTCTCTGGTCAGAAGATAAATGAGGCTAAATCTAAAGTTTATATTTTCAATACACCTGAAGATTTGAAAATAATTTTTTTTGGGTTATTAGGCTTTCAAGAGGCATAATTACCTTGTTCATACCTGGGTATTCCCTTTTTTAAAGGATCAAATAAAGCTTTCTATTGGAATAAACTCATAGATAGATTAAAATCTAGAATTCTTGCATGGAAAGCCAAATGGTTATCGTTAGCTGGAAGAATCCTTTTGATAAAATCAGTTTTATCATCTATCCCTAATTATTTCTTATCAGTTCTTAAAGCCCCTACCTTTGTTATTTTGGAAATGGAAAAGATAGTAAGAACCTTCTTATGGAAAGGAAATATTGATGAAAGAAAAAGAACCCATTAATTTCCTTAGAAGGTTTGGAAAAAGGAAAAAGACAAGGTGGGCCAGAGGTTCATAATCTCAAATGGAGAAATAAAGCTTTTGGGGAAAAACTTGCATGGAAGATGTACACAAGTCCAGAGGTTAAATAAGTGAAAATTTTCCACGCAAAATACTTGGATACTAACCCACTTAGAATTTTTATGGTAGCTGACCCTCCAAAGGGTTCAAAAATTTGGAATTTTATTATAAACAACAAAATTCTTATAATGGATCATTCTTCTTGGGAAGTAAACGATGGGAGGTGTCAAGTTTTGGAAATATTCTTGGTTAGGAAATCTTCCTTTGGCCTTTAACAAGGAATTGCATGAGACAAAATAAATTTTGTCCCAAGCCTGGGGGGAAACTTGTTAGATTGTGTTTAGTCCTCAAATCCAATATCCGGAAAGGTGATAAATTGAGAATTGTTGACCCCTTCAAGTGTCCCTTGTGTGATTTGGAACCTGAAATAGTTGACCATTTGTTGGTTCAATGTGTAATGGCTAATCAATGTTGGAATTTCATCCACAGGGGACTTCAAATTTATTTCCCTTTGCCAAACACATTATGGGACCTATTCCAAGCATGTCTGGTTATATTCCAATCCTCTTTTTTTGCATGCATATGGACCATCATTCCTACTCTTGTGATTTGGAATATTTGGTGGGAACGAAATATGAGGGTCTTCAGGAAAACCAAATCACCAATAGAAGTGCTAGTGTTAAAATTTGAGAAAGCTATTTCAGAGGGAGTTAACTCTTGTGTCCAAAGGGACAAGTTTATAAATTCTTCATTTACAAATTGAGACACCTTAATACTGAAAAAATTGGAAATTCATTAAACTACCATTTGATGGTAGTATTTTTAAAAAGGATATTTCAAAAGTAAATAGAGCCTCAGTTTCTTGGCTCCCTCCACAAAAGGGTTTCATGAAATTGAATTTTGATGGAGCCTCTAAAGGTAATCCAGGTCTTTGAGGTGTGGGAGTATGTTTCAGAAATGAGGCAGGGGAAGTGCTAGCAACATATTCTTTTTTCTTGTCTAATGCCACAAATAATGATGCTAAAGCACAAGCATTACTACATGGTATGGAATTGGAAATTTAGGGGGGCTTTTCAAATCTTCATATAGAAGGGGATTCTCTGATTATCGTTAATGCACTTAGGGTGAAGAGAATTCAAAACTAGAATATTCAATATGTGCTTAACAAAGTATGGTTCTTAATTGGTAAATTAGAAAGGTCAATAATTACACATGCATACCATGAAGGTAATAAAGTTGTTGATTATTTAGAAATGATGGGAAGTGAACAAAATGATTTAAAGGACTCAAATGTTCCCATAGACATAAATGCATTCCCAAATTTGATTGAACTAATTAATCAAGATAAGCAAGGCATCTAAAATTATATCAAGCTTGGGCTTAATGAATTGTTTCTTTTGATCAGCTTTCATCATGTTGGTCGTCATCTTATTGCATCATCATTTTGATGATCTCAATACTAAGCTTACAGGATTTCTTTACGATGGCATGTTTAGCATTAGATGTCATGGAATTCTAAGACAATTGTTGTATTTATATACACATTTGACAAGAAATTTTGCTTTTGGGTAGAGCATCCCTACCTTTCAATGAAAGGTTGTGTTGGGAACCCTCTTAGTTGCCATATGATCTTTGGTGTGTATCCCCACCTAAATAACTCTAGCTCACTACTAAGGATACCCTCCTACTAAGTATGAAATCTTTGGTTAATTAAGTGTCTAGAGTACAGTGAATTGAAAAGTTCACATGGTTGCAACAATACTCACTATGTCCATAGTTTTTATACAACTATACAACCATTGCAAGAGCATAGTCAAGGTTCACTACTCTACTCGACTTGGAGAAAGCTACTGACCTAGGGCTTACTAGACTACCTGTCCCACCCCAACAAACTTTTGGAAGAATGAAGAAGGTGACCTCCAGGTTTGTTGTCATTGATGCCAACACTGTTTGGTAACTGGCTAAGTAAAGTATGTGTCTATGTTGATCCAATATTTTGGTCCGAAAATCTTCTAAGGAAAAGGAAACTCTATGATTTTTTTACATGTTGCTCAGGAGTGTCAATTATAGGTATAAATGAGCTTTTAGCAATCTTTGTTGATCTAGTTGTGTAATCCAAGTGACAGAAGTTTGGTATTCTTTTGGCTAACAAGGTTGAGAACTGTTTGTACTTTGTGTGTTCCTTATTAGGTCTAGGCCAACCCAATGTATGGATGACATGTTTAGTTTTGTGCACCAAAAGGAATTTTGAATTGGTTTGAAAATTCATTTTGAATTTTGTGTTCATATTCAATTAGGACGGCCTAATTGATGATGGAAGACATGACTATATGTGTGTGTGTGTGTGTGTGTGTGTGTGTGTGTGTGTGTGATTGATGGACAAAAGTATAGAGAGAGAGATATAATGTGTATGCGAGTGATACAACAAATGTAGTGTGAAGTGACTAATAATAATTGTATATCTACAACTAGAGTAGAATTTTTGTGTTTTTAGAGCTTAACTGGAACTGATTTATGCACTTTGTAGATGCACTTCACCAATTCACTTTTGGTAGTGAGCCATACCTCTTTTTGTATCTTAGCTATAAGCCATCTTTTGTATTCAAGTTGTGAGCCTTTCAAGGATAGTGTGTATTGGCAATGAGCCTTGTAATATCTTATGACCGGTTATAATATATTGTGAGCTAATCCTCACCATGGTTTTTCCCACTTTGAGTTTTCCATGTAAAAATCTTGGTGTTAATGTGTTATGATCTCTTCTATGTTTTGGTTCAATATTGCAGCTAGATGTGGATTGATAATTGGGTGGTTAATAATTAATTTTATTAGAAGAATACTAATTCACCCCCCCATCTCAGTATTCAGTGAATTCAACAATTGGTATCAAATCTTGGTTCCTCTGAAAAGTCTTATAACTTGAGGAAGGTCCCGAATTTGAATACATGGCTAACAAAAGCTATCTTGCTCCTCTGGAAGAAAACTCTGTATCTAAGGAAATTAATGTTGCTATTGAAGAATTGGATAAAATTGAAGATGAGAAGGAAACTTTGAAAGGAAACCTAAAGGAAGCAAATGAATGCATTAGGAAGCTAAGAGAGAATATCAAAAAGTTCAAGGAAAGGCATAGGGAAGTCAGTGATCTATTGAAAAAGGCTAATGAAGACATTGTTAGACTAAAGGTGCAAGTATAAGAGAAGAGAAGAATTGAGGAATGTCAGAAAGCTAAGATTCAAAATAAAATTGATGAATGTACAAAGCTTGAAAAAGAAGTGGTAACTCTAAGAGCTAATTTGGAAAAAGATAAAGCTCATAAAGAAAGATTCAAAACTAGCTTTACAAGGGTTCTAAGGGTTTCAAATTTAAGCTTTAATTTGTATTAAAGAAAATTTTCAAGATTAAAACTTTACTATCTCTCAAATGATGCAGGATATTGAGATGGCTCTTCTCCCATCAGATACATTTTTTAATTCCACTCCTTGGGGTAAATTTCCAAGTCCATACAAGTCTGTTTAGGTTGACTTGCTAAAAATAGTAAGTGACCATTTTTTACCTTTTTTGACTTCTGATTGTCTTGCACCCCTTAGGTGTCATCATGGGACTCAAAACCATAAAAGAAAATAAGGAATTTGTGTGATGCAAGATTACCCCTATACTACTGGATGCTCTTGCATCAAGATTTAAAAAATTTTAATGGACAAGTTATATATATATATATATATAAGTTTGTTTTTAGAAGAAAAAAAAAGGTCAACCATGGTAAGTTGTGGGTATTCCTTGTTGGAGTAGTTAGGAAAATCACCTAATGATTAATTAATCATTTATTAATTACTAGGTCCCTTATTACTCTAATTTCTTAAGCTAAATTGTCATGTCATGCTCCTTGCATTAACTCAACTATTTAAACTATAAAATTTAAACATTGGAGAAAACTAAAATATGATAATATTTATCATTTTATTTTAATTTAAAAGGGAGGTGTTAAGAAAATGTGACCTATGTTATTTTATTCTCAAGAATAAATAAATAAAATAAGAGAAATAAAAGATTCTAATTTCAAATGACCATTTTCTAATAATAAGAATAAATTACAAGAAAATCTAAATAAATAAGTGTATATATATGAGTATTTATTGAAATGCATGTTTAATTGCATAAGTAACGTATGCATTTTCAAATAAGCCTTAATGAAATTGGCATGAATGCATTTAAATTCTTTAATTGTGCAAGAATCCTTAATTAAAGGAAAAAGGAGGGCTTTAAATCTGGAACAGTATATAAGCCTTTACTCTCTTGTAACGGTCAATAGTGGAATCAAAAAAATTGAAAATAAAGAACTAAGGCATTATGTTGAAACAAACCTATTGGTCATCTGCTAATACTAATGGAATTTAATGTTATGCATCCGAGGGCTGGGGAGAATCGCCATTATTATGGGTCATGGCATGTTGCATCGTAATTATTATGAGTAACGTCCTCAAATTAAGGGGGAGAATATAACAATTTCCACGTTTGAGAGGAAATCTCTCTCATTCGAATAAGAGAAAATAGAGAAAAGAAATGTTGTCTTGCTCGAGGGTTGAGACCAGTCGAGAGTGGTGTAGGCATGGTGGTAGTACTATTTAGAATGTTGACTCTCCTCTCAAAGCTAGCAGATCGTTCATTTTCAGATGCTAAGTAGAAGAATAGATTTAAAGGCAGAACAAGACTTTTATAGCAGGACTACCAGCATGTTAATTGGAGGTGACAAGACCATAATCGTCACCAAAAAGAAAAATGGAGACCACATGCATCTGTATAATATTGTTCTCAGTGCTCCTAAGGTTATCCCTATGCAACTCGCTTTTCTGAAGGTGGGAAAATTCATTTAACTGAAGACTCTACATCGAGGCCACACCAGGTAGAATTTGTGGACTTCTCCATTGATCTGGAATTTAAAGTCGGCTACATGCAGTAAGTCGTCCTTTTTAATCTTCCTGCACTATCAGATTTCAGACTTATTTGTTATAATGCATGTCTACCAATTCTTGCACTTTATGCATGCATGTTTACCCGTGTGCATCGTTATAGTGCTCGCTTCTTATTTCATATTGTTTCATTCATCATCACCCGTATTCTCTGCAAGAACTTTGTCCCTGTTTAAATGGAGGATTTGGTTCACACCCTCCCGATTGTTTCTCTTGCAAACGGGTTTGGAATGTCATTTCTTCTTAAGCTTATGAGTCTGGATAGTCGCATTGTTATCTGATCTAAAACGTTGACTTCTCCATGTCGCCTCATCTTACAAAAGATGAAAGTGAAACCTCGCTTTATCAATTCATCGAGATATCTCATGAATGTTTTCTAAACTTTTGGTCTTTCAATTTTTCCCTTGCCACGATAGACCCACCACCTTCATCAATGCATTGGTGTGAAGGTCTCAGTTCGAGGCTCGACAGCGTCGCAAAGCCCGTTTGCAGTTAATGTGGTGTTCTTCACCGTCAAAGAGAAATTATGCCAGTAATATT
Source organism: Sequoia sempervirens (assembly GCA_007258455.2). NCBI lineage: Eukaryota > Viridiplantae > Streptophyta > Pinopsida > Cupressales > Cupressaceae > Sequoia > Sequoia sempervirens. The sequence goes on from VDFB02000017.1 coordinate 256,119,297, forward strand.
TGAAAGGCAGTGCAAAAATAATGATTTTCCTTTACTTGCCTTTAGTGTAATTGCCAAGTCCACTTTGATATCTCTATGAATAGTCTTCCCTTGCTCTAAAGGAGAATCCCCATGATTTCATAGCATAAAATGAGGAGATAATGTAGATGCTCTTAGTCTTTTAACTTGGATCCAATGCTTGTAGAGACCTTGTCTAAGAATCTTTCTTGAGGATTCCATTTAATTAATCTCATACTCCCTTGACACTTGAGAGGCAAAATTTTAAGATAAACAATACTGCCAATGATTTTAAGGGTGGACCGTTATCCTACTATGTCACCATGCATTGTATGCAATGGTAATTGAAGAGGGGTAACCGACGGGTAGTGATGCTTGTTAAATTTATGAAGCAACTCTTTTACCGAATACGGAAAATCAAAGCCAATCGAATAAATTGTCAACTTATCTTGACAATATGTGATTCACCCATGAATCTCGGAGATATACCTTGCATTTATTATCTATGAAGTCATTCTTGGCCTAGAATATTACCATTGGCGTAGTCACACAAGGATGTGTTGGAGATATCGATGGTGGAAAATTAGTAAAGACCATGTCTCCATCTTTTTAAATTTATATTTTGAAAGAGCTAAGAGTTAAGTAAAGAACTCTAAGGACTATGTTAAAAAGGACATATTAGGCAAACCGAGCTACCATGTGTTGTGAGTGGAAGTCACTATATACTTTCCAAGAAAGTGTCTTACCTATGTAGATGAAATTTTGGTCTAATGAGTTCATGGGTCATTGCATGAAGAATTTGCATGGTATGAGTTATAATGATATGAATTTAGGAAGCTTCTTGAGTTATAATGATATGAATTTAGGAAGCTTCTTGATTCAAATGGAGACCTTGATTAAAGATAAGACAATGTTAACCCACACCTTAGTTTATTTAAAATTAGGCATTGACATCTTTTTCTCATGCTTATGGTTATTCATGTATAAGAAATTAAGAACCCTCTCTTAGTCAAATGTTGATAATTACATGTAAATGCATAGTATAACTATTTGATAATTATCATGTATAGGAAAGATTGATGGGTTAACTTACCCCAATTAAAAATGTTGTAATAGCAATTTTTGAGATATGCTTATTTGACCCTTGATCAAGGAATAATAGAAGTTTCTTTTGTTGAACTTGTATAAGTTGATACAAATGATACTATGATAGATGAAACATTGATGAAGTAGAAGGTCGAATTACATATATGTATGACAATGAGGTTCCAAGGGTTGAATGCTTAAGTGAAAACCTTCTCTTTTTCTTGCTTTGTGGATGTTGCTAATGGTTAAGTAAGAATGATTGCATTCTTGAATCCACAATAATATAAAGAATAATATGAGTGCTTAATTTTAAAGGAATGTGTACTCATATTTGTATATATATGTGTACCTTACCTACATACATGTGTTACACCTTCTTTATTAATAAATTACATATTTTATTTCCATGCTAAGACTTGCATGTTCTTACACTGGATCCGTGTCATTTCTTGATATGCACTCATGAAAAGATTGTTGGAAGGTTTGCATGCATGTAGTCATGATAGCAATCTTGTACTTGCAAAGATTTACTTGTTGCTTTTAAGAAATGGTGGACTTAGCAATATTGATGGAAATCCAACATGTAACCTTCATGACTGATTATGCATATGCAAAAGCATCAAGCATGATGATGTTTGGATGAAAATTTTTAATTATCATGATATGATTAGATATTGGTTTGACTTGCTACACATGTTCCATTACTCCTATTCATTGTTGCATTGCTAGTTTTCCTTGTGTTGGGTCGGGTATTCTTCGATGGACTGAAGAATTTTGGGGAAGTGTCTCACTTCGTGGTAGGGTGGAAATGCGCCCCCACAATGTTCTCGCTCTCCAGATGGTCAAAGGAGTTTTTAGTTCAAAAGGATATTTTTAGGAAGGCTCAAGTTTCAATTTGTTGTATAGTCTTGCTATTGACCAAGAGGTCTATTGTAAGGGAAATTTTCCCATATGATTTCCTTGTAAATGACACATGTACTTCAAATTATTAACTTAATATAAATCTTTATCTTTTTCTTGTGAATTGGACACATGTCTTTCTTTCCGCATGATGATGTGTAAATTTTGTATTTAATTAAGCTTTAATTGATGGAGGTTATTACATAAACTTACGAGTGCTTTTTATTATTAGATTGGGTTATTTATAGGTCAAGTTGTCTCATTGTATAGGATTAGGACACTTGTCACAATCTAATCAAATCCTCATCTAGAGTTTGCAATTTCCCTTTACTAAGCATTTGTTATTGGATCAATAACCATTCTCTCTTGGTTGCATATCAAATCAATTTCTTTGATCTCTCATTTGCGATGGGCATTTTGATTGCAAGTGATTTCTAGGAGCAATGAGGTTCACTATCAACTCCAACATGGTATCAAAGCATCAAAAATGTGGCTTCTTGTCTAGATATTGAGAGATCTGACCTTGAGGGAAAATTAGATCATCTTGGAGTGAAAAGGGCATCATCATTGAGTCTAGAATGGCCAAAAGCACAAAGATTACCTTTTGTTTTGCTAAAATTTGAGCAATTAGAAAAGAAGCAATTTTTTTAAGGGTTATGCAAATTCCAAAGAAATTTGTACAACTACATGGATTCGTATGACTATACTATCTCGAGATTACATGCCCTTATGCAAATTAGGTGTAGGAACAAGTGAGATTTTTTTTTGGTTTTTTAAATATTTTTCAATTTAAAAAATACAAAAAAAATCTTAAAAAATCAAAGCAAAAACATTTCAAAAGTCAAAAAGTGTTGCAAGCATGTTGTATGCACCTGAAAGCTTCATAAAAGCCTTTACGACTTTTCCAAGCATCAACAATCTATTCAATGTCACCTAGCGGTACTTGAAAATCATTACCAGTCACAAAAATCAATTTCAATGACCTAAAAAGATTCTTAGGGCTTCAAAATCTGAAAAGAAAAATTAACAAACAAGTAAGAATATTTCAAGTATCAAAATAACATAATTCCATTTTATCTGGTAGTCAAGGAATCTAACAAGAATATTCTGACAGTTATGGGCAATTCCAATTACCATGAAATATTTTCTAGCTCAGGGGGTTTTTTCTTGTATCTATTGGAATATTTCATGAATATTCCATTGAAATTAGCATGACATTAGTCATACAACAATCTCATAGCCCCTATTTTCCCTAAAGGGGCTATTTTTTAAAAATTTGATATAACTTGGGCACATATTATTGAAATCAGGTAAACAAAATATTGTTGGAAAGCATGTTCCACATACTCTCTAGTGGTGTAGGTATCATCAGAATATTTGTTTATTAGTTCATTTTATTCTCATTTAAAGTAAAATCATCATTTTATTCTTTCAAGCTCATAAATTTTTTCCTATTTTTCTAATTTTTTTATTCTTGTGGCATTGGAAAGGTATTTCAAGGCTCTTTAGATCCATTCGTGCATTTTTTCCATAATTTTCCCTAGGTATATTTAATTCATTTTTTGTGATTTCACATTTTTCTTAATTACTTGGATGTCTTGGCACTGGAATGTATCTATTTGCATGACATGACTTCATTTTATTTTCTTTACTTGCACTGAGGTTATTAGTATTTGCTTTTTCATTTGAGGAAGTATCATGAGTTTTTTTGTTCATCCTTCTGTGGTCATCTTAGAAAAGGATAATTATGAGTCTTGACAAAAATACATCCGAACACATCTTAGGTGGCTTGATATTTTGCAATTATTTGTATGGACTCACACCTACACTAGACACACCAAGGAGTAGATCAACATGGGGTATTATTAGTGATCATGTTGCTAAAGTGATTTTTTCTAGTGTTGATCATGACACTATTTGTGTTGTATCAAGCATTAATTATCCTCATACACTAGGAGATCGATAGAGACCCTCATATCTCTCCATACCCAAAGGATCCGCTACATATTTTCTCATTACTCTTGCAGATGTATATTTCATACCCTTTGATGATGATACTTTAGAGGAGCTTGAGTATATCATAGGTCTTGTATGTTCTGATGGTTTAGAGACTTGTCTTCATGTTCACGCTCTTTAGATAGAGACTCCATATTCATCTTCTATTTTTTTATTCGCTTGGCGTCACCATATCCTTGGTCCCTATTAGTGCAATACAGTAGGACAGATCCATCATCTTTCAAACACAACTACTTGTGATTCATATCTTACAAACATAGCATCCTTGTTTTAGATTCACATATTATATCTATTTGAAGGATTACTTTGAGGATATTCATCTCCTCTTTGTTGACAACCCCATCTTCATTGTTAGCCCACCGTCATCTTCATTGTCTTTGGAGTTTGGTCTACATGGACGTCTTCACAAGATTTTAGATTGACATCATCTCTTTTTGACATATGAAACTTGAGTAGTTTTCAAAGGCACACATAATTTGGATTTGGATTCCCAATTCTTCCATATTTTGGGAATGGCTTCTCTAATCACTGGTGTATATGTTTCTTCCTAAGGGGAAAATGTTGTTTGTAGGCAGTGGATTGTGTTTTGTCTTTATGCATTCATCATTAGCACAAGAGCTCTTTCTTTTTGGGGGGGATTCATATCTTTATTTTCTCTCTCCTATTGGGGGGACATCTATTGTACTTATGTGACAAAAGCAGTCCTTGGGAGTCACATTGGGTCCTCCTTCTATCCTTCTTTTACTATACAATTATTTCATTTTCTCTCTTTTAGAGAGGATTTTTTCCCATGTGGTTTTATCCTTTTCTCTGGTTATGAGAGATTCACTTTTTTGTACATGGGTACCTCATCAAGCCTTGTAGCAAAGATACATACATGCATCAATCATTGTATCTTTTATCAATTGTTCAATTTCTCCCTAAGTTTATCTTAAGGGGGTTTTACAATAATTAGGAAAATCATCTAATGATTAATTAATTATTAGGTCCCTTATTACTTTAATTACTTAATCTAAACTTAAGAGTGATTTATAATTATTAGATTGGGCTATTTGTAAGTCAAGTTGTCTCATTGCATGGGACTAGGACACTTATTAGAATCTAATCAAATCATCATGTAGGGTTTGCACTTTTTCTTTAGTAAGCATTCATTATTTAATCAATAATCATTCTTTATTGATTGCATAGAAAATCAGTTGTTTTGATCTCTCGTTTGTGATAGGCATTTTGGTTGTTAGTGATTTATGGGAGCTATGGGGCTCATTATCAATTCTAGCATTCCCCATGGCTATATGGACTAGGTTTGGAGGCAAAGTGTCAACTTGGTAGTGTCACCCCCCAATCAAACAAATTTTTATTTTTTGTTTATTTTTTTATTTCAATATATATTTGTAATAGAAAATAAAACAAAATAAAATGCAATGAATCCATGCTACCATCAAACAAACAAAAAAAACATTCTCTTAGAATTTGTGACTTTCTAAAATTTTAAAAATGATACATTATTTTATTATAAAATTATGATATGGACAATACCAAATCTAATACAACAAAATATATTTTAAAAACCTCTTTCATCTAGGATCAAGGAAAATCAGTTATTCTCCCTTAGGAAACTCTATATTTTCCTAAACACAATATAAATAAATAGAGTGTAGATTAGGATGAGGATCAAGAGCTACAAACCTTTCAATATACACCCTCCAAATCCTTCATATCTATAATAGATCAATTAAAAAGAATAAAATAATAAACAATACCATTTGTCTATGAAATCAAACAAACAATAAAACAAAATAAAATCCTTAAGAGTTTTATGAAAGAGTCTTCCTCCTCAACTAATCTCTTCAGCCTTGCAAAAGATAAGAAACAAGTACAAAAAAATAACATAGATCAAAGAATGAACAGGTTTTGGTAAATGAGTCATTTTATATGTTTTTTCTTAGGTGAATTTTAAATTATATTTAATTATTTTATTGTGTAAATCTTGCTTCTAGAAAATAACCAACCTTTTTCCCTATTTTATGCGACAAAAAATGAAATTGAGTTAATTGTTATACATTAATATTCATGTTTTGTTGTAAATTTAAAATGTAAGGATTTAATTCTAGCAAGTAAATATTAATTAATTAAATAGAAAAAGTAATTAAGTGTAAACCAAATTAGTGTGTAAAAATAAGAAATTAATTTCTTTTCATTATTTAATTTTCTTCAAAAGCTTGTGGATATGTGTTATAATAGTTGTTGATGTTTATTAATTTAATTATTATTATGGTTTATTCATTGTCAAAAAATTCATTGATTATTATTATTATTAACTATATTCTTTCAAATTTAACTATGGATTGATTTATATTATGTTATTTATTTTCAATTTGTACAATGGGGTAAGTGCAAAAAGATGGGGGGTCAAAAGGGGTCTTAAATGGCCACTTTTCTTCTGAAATCAGGAAATTCTAATCTTTGATGATAAATTGAGGATAGTTACACTCAAAATTTTAAGATGCAACAAAAAAAATGTAAGAAGTGTGTCTAGTCTACTTTCTAAACTAATATTTTTTTTTTGAAAATGATAGAGATTAAGGGGTTCAAAAAAGGGAGCCACAAAAATAGGTGCTGAAAAAATAACATAGTGTCTATTGTGGCTCCCTCAAAAGGTTTTTTTTTTTTTGGTATTTTTAAAATTGCTTTGGTGAGAAATTAGCTAACAGCATGTAGTTTATGCCCAATTTTTTTGATAATTTTTAAATTAATACATTATTTTTTCCTAATTTTCAAAGTGGACACAACTAAAAAATAGAATTTTGGTTGTGCTAACCCTATAACTTTTGAAAACTAATCAAAATCATTTTTTTTGAATATGTGTAGAATGGATTCTAGTTTATAAAAATGTAATTTATTTCAATGTTCAATGAATTGTTAAAAAGCAAAGCAAAAAATATCGAACATTGGTTTTCTGAAAAAAATAGACACACAAACAAAAGACACTAAAGTTGAACGGCTTAACATTTTCAAAATGTGAAAAAAATTACATCGTTAAATAGCTAAGAGAGAGCCTGAGATTACCCACATCTACAATTGACTCAACCTTGAAACACGTGCAAACCTGATGGTTAGCACGAACAAAATTATGTGACATTGCTTAGAATATGCAGAAACATGTCTTTGGACATTGGGAAGGCACTCCAAGCCTTTGGGTTGGAAATCCAAAGCAAATCCCAATCCTAAGGCTTGGGGATTCCAAAAGCAAGCAATATAATGTGCTTGTGTTATTTCATAGTTTTGACATATTTCTTTCATTTGTGCTTGAGTTTCCTAAGCAAGACATAACATGAGCACATTATAACATGCTCATGTTATGTCTTGCTTTGTGTTAAATGCTAGTCTATTAAAGGTATGTATATATATTTGTATGTATGTATGTATGTATGTATGCTTGTATGACATGTATGTATGTATGTATGCATTCTTGTATGCATATATGTATGCCTATATGTATGTATGTATGCATGTATGTATGTATGTATCAGTGTATGTATGTATGTATGTATGTATGTATGTATGTATGTATGTATGTATGTATGTATGTATGGATGTATGCATCAGTGTATGTATGTATGTATGCATGTACGTATGTATGTATGTATGTATGTATGTATGTAAGATTGTATGTATTCTTGTATGTATGTATGCATGTATTTAAAGGGAGGGAGAATTTTAAGAGAGAGAGAGAGAGAGAGAGAGAGTTGGGTGAGGAAGAGGGGGTGGGAGGGAGAGAGGAAGAGAGAGAGGAAGAGAGAGAGAGAGAGGGAGTGGGAGAGAGGGTTGAGTGAGAGGGAATTATCTAGGTAGGGGTGGGAGGGATGAGAGAGAGAGTTATCTAGTTAGGGTAGGAGGGAGAGACGTGAGAGAGGGAGAGGGGGTGGGAAGGAGAGACTTGATAGAGAAATGAAGTGGGAGATAGAGGGAGTGGGAGAGAGATAGAGAGTGAGAGAGAGATAGAGGGAGTGAGAGAGAGAGAGAGACCTAAGAGAGGGAGAGGGGGTGGGAGGGAGAGACTTGAGAGAGAGGGAGAGAGTGTGTGTGTTGGAATTATGGAGTTGTACAACATGAGCATGAAGTACAAATGATTTTTGTTGGTTGTTCTTGTGTTTTCATTGACGTCAACATGGTGACAACTGTACAAGAAGATTACTTAGTTTATCAAAAGTTGTTCTCTACCGGTAGTGTTCTTTTCTGATGAACCAATGTGTTGGTTTTCGAGTCTAGAATTCACTATAAGAAAATATATGACTCTAATCTCTTAACCATGCTATCATGACTCATTCAAATAGCTATATCCTAGATCTTGAGAAGTTTTGGGTTGTGAGCACAAAGTTATCACTGACGGAGTTTAGCCTTGTATTTTACTGTTGTTCTCTACTCAGCATATCTATGTGGGAGACTTCACATTTTCTAAAGAAGAACATTCTAATGTTGCAGTTCTTATGGTAGTCTCTATGATGGTGGTATGATGAGAAATGAATGTTATTTCAGATCTAGAAGGTGTTTGCTTTGAGGAGTGTATGTTGGTTTAGATTTTTATGTGAATTAAGTTCTAGTCTTGGTTGGCCTAACATATGCAATATACTAAGAAGAATAGTTATACTTTATGGATGTTAGCTGACTTGATATAATTTACTACATGGACAAAAAAAATTAATCATATATGGAGTTGATAAAGTGTTTTCTTATTTTTCTTTCATCTAATTAGGTCAAACTAATTGATGAATGAGATATACTTGTATATATATAAGATTCTTTGAAGGAAGAAAGTGTGTGTGTGAGTGGAAGAGAGGTGTTGTGGTGTAGTGGAGTGCAAAGAAGATTAAGGGATATGTGAGAATATTAGCCTAAATACTTTATTTGTTAAGGATCAGAATAAAATTATTGTGTGATTTTTGTGTGTGGTAGTTCTTCTTATTCTGAGCTTCATTGGAACTGAACCCTACACATTGAAGGTGTATTCTATCAGTTCACATTCTTAGCAGTGAGCCACAATCTTTGTATCTTGGTGGTTAGCCATCTTTTGTATTCAAGCTATGAGCCTTCTAAGGATAGTGAGTCTTAGCAGTGAGCCTTGTAATATTCTGTATCCGGATATAATATATTGTGAGTTAACCCTCACCATGGTTTTTCCCTCTTTGGGTTTTCCACGTAAAAATTATGATGTTCATGTGTGTTGTTGCATTAAATTGTTTCTATGTTCTCTCTTGTTGATTCAGTCAAATTTATGGTAATGCTTGGATGGATTTTATTTGAATGGTTTTATGGAATACTGATTCACCCCCCCTCTCAGTATTCTAGATTTTCAACTATTGGTATCAGGGCTTGGTTCCTCTGAAGGAGCCTAACAGTTTGAGGAAGGTCCCAGAATTTGATTATAAGAAATTTTTTCCTTCAAAAGAGATCTTTGCTAGATATTCAAAAGAAATTGAAGATCTAAAGGAAAAGTTGATGGAAGTGACTAAGTACATTTAAAAATTGCAAAGTAAATGTGAAGAAGCATGTGACCTACTAGATAAGGAAAATGAAATTGTCTTTAGTCTGTTACATTAATTAGAAGAAGAAAAAGAGTGGAAGGCTATCAGCAAGTTGAAATTCAAGAAAAAACAAATGAATGTGTTAAGCTTAAGCAAGAAGCAAAAATATTGAGAGAAAATCTGGAAAAGGAAAGAAGTTTTGAGGATAAATTTAAGGTAAGCTCTAAAATTCTTGATGAGTTGATTATTTCTTAGAGATAGGAAATGGATAAAAGTGGTTTAGGGTTTAAAGAAGGTCAGAATTCAAAAACAAAGCAATCTTCTGACAAGAAGACTCAGTGAAAAGATGAACAAATCAAGAACTTAAGAAGAAATTTTGGAAGAACTCCCATCAAACAACCTAATGCTAAGAGGTATTTTTCTTTCAATGGTGTTTGTCATTCCTACAAGAAATTTGGTCATAAGGCAAAGGACTACAAAAGTAGAATGAATGATACTTTTTCACTCTATGATAAATGTTTTAAGTGTAAGAAGGTTGGACATAAAGCTAATCAGTGTGAAAATAGATTGAATAAGAGAAAGAATGGAAAGAAGAATGTTGTTTGTTGTAAGTACAACAATCTAAAACATACCTCTAATAACTGCAAAAGGAGAAAAGATAAATATCCAGAAAAGAAGCATGAAAAAATCATTGATCCGAAAGAAGTGAGGAAGGAGATGAAAAAGAATTGAAAAAAAGGAGAATTCAAGAAATCTAAATCAAAATCATCAGTCTTATCTGTGCCGAATTTTGGTGCAGATACACCCATCAATTTTTTAGTCTAGCAATGACTAAGGGGGAGCAATTATTAGAAAATTTAATAAAACCCCCTCATCAATACTTATGTCACATCATGGTAGAAGTACATTTAATGTGGTAATGAATTTAAGGAATTTTTCAATCGTATGTGTGAAGAATGAAGTCTGCAAAATTTTTGAGAATGGAGGTGCACACAATTTTTGAGGTGATCTACCTATAATTTGAAGCATTTATTGCAAACACATTCAAAATGAAAGAAATAAATTCACATATTTCAAAAGGCATGTGTATTTTCAGAGAAGCATGCAAAGGAAGTCTAGAGAAGCCAGTGAAATTTAGTGTTTTAGGGTTTGAAGAGAAAAAGAGGTTGAAGCGGATTCAAGCATGCTCTGGAAGCTGGATATCAATCTATTCCTTGTCTGCAATTAGAGAGGTATTCCTGCTTGGACAATCTTTCACTTTTATTGTTATGGATAATTCAAAGGTTGTGAATAGTTCAGATAGATTGCAAGTCAATTTGAGGAAATATTTGAAAAATCTATTGAAAGAGTCAGTTGGTGCATTTTCTTTCATTCCTCCTAGAGTGTTGCCTACAAAAGATATCTATGCATACATCTATAGTAAGATAGAGGAAATGTCACCAGTCCAGTTAAGTTTTCTATGGATGAATGAATTGGATGGAAACCTTAATGCCTACAAAGTGTTAGTTAAGAAGAAATTGGATGTCTAGCGAAAATCCCCCTTGTTTGAGTTCGATAGGAAGTATATTCGAATAGTTTTGAGCAGAATTCATGATGAATTTTTATGGATTGATGAGGCACATTTAATTACCATAGAAGCAATCAAATATGTAACTGGTTTGTGTTCCTCTAGACCAATTCCCAGAAAAAAGGTTGTAAATGAGAAAGAGATAATTGAGGTGACTGGTGCAACCCTTGAAGGGAAAGAGCTTATTTTGAGAACAATTGAAGATCTGGTCATCAGGTATGTTGCAATGGCTATTGGACATAAAGTTTGTCTACCTAGCAATGACCTCATAGTGTCTACTATTGTTGCACACATTGATATTGATATGGTTAGAAGAGGTATGGATTATGACCTATGTGAACTAATTTGAGTATATCTATTGAAGAACTTAAAGGAAATTAAGAAGAGCAAGAAGAGTACATTTTGGTATGGAAATTTGATTGTATGCTTACTCTTTTACTTCTTGAAAGAATTATTGGTAATAGGAAGGATAAAATGGAAAAATACAAAACCTATTTCCCATCATATTAGAAATTTCATGATAAATATTGGCAATTTGGATGCTCAAGAGATTGCCCTTGATGATTTCTTTGGAACATTTCAAATGAGGATGAGCAAAAGATAAAGGATTCTCAGAAGTATTACTGAAAGGTACTCCAGAAATATCAATTTTCTAGTTTCTACATATTTCTATCATATGGAAGCGGTTGTGTCAAGGTTGGTATGGATATTTGAGTTAGATTATGAAGTGTCAGAGGTTGAGATTGATCACTATGCAAGAATTCTTTTGGAAATCCCTAAGAGTCCCAATGCAGAAGGTACCTCTGGTAGTGCAACCGGAACAAGGAAAAAGACAAAGAGTCTTGTCAAACAAGAATTTGTAGAAGGAAGTGAATCTAAGAGAGCTCAACATGAGCATGAAAGAATAAGCATTCAAGGTGCCTTGGAAGAATTGCATAAGGTTATTCTCAGTGCAAACTTTGACTCATATATTTTAGTCATGGAAAATCTTAGAAACATGATTGATTCTTTGAAAGTCTATATCTCTGGACTTGAAGTGCATGTTGGAATTGGGTATGTTGAAGAAATTATAGAATATATCAAAAGGAAATGTATAGATGCACATCACTATAATGAAGGAATTGGAGAGTGTACAATTTTTTGAGGAAGAGGCTCAAGAACTACTTTCCTTTTGCCTAAATTGGTCCGACATTACACTGAACATAAGACATGAGATAAGGAATAATGAAACCAGGATAAGCACTCAAATAGATACATATAGATTGGAAGAAGATAGAGATAATCAGAGGTGGTCCTACATTGTGTAGATTCGAGAAAAAATATTTTCTCTGCAGGACCAAAGAACAAAAGTGATTAAGAAGTTTGTGGCACTTAGAGACATGGTTAAACTCAAGTAGATTTTGATATCATGTGCTCTTGACAGTATTGGTAGCTTATCAAAGATTAATCTAAGTCCCAATACTTTAGCAGATGGTATAGAGTCCTTGACTAAGCTTGAACTATTACACAAGACCCTTGTAAGTGCAAAATGTACATGGGAAGAAGGCAAAGTCTTATGGAAGGGCACCCTAGAGAGTCTCAAAGGTTCATCCTCTTCAGGTTAATTCAACTATTTTGTGTTCATATCTTTATGGTTAAATCTTAATGCATATATACATATACCAAAACCCATCCTTTTCCATTGATGTCAAAGGGGGAGAGATGGATATAGGTAGAGGAAAAAAAAAATTGAGAACAATTTTGATAGGGGGAGTGTTCAATTGCCTTATACTAAAAGATGTTCTTAGCAAGCATGCTACCATCAATGCCAAAGGGGGAGATTATTGGAATTATGGAGTTGTGCAACATGATCATGAAGTACAGATGATTTGTGTCAGTTGTTCCTGTGTTTTCATTGATGTCAACATGGTGACAACTATACAGGAAGATTACTTAGTTTACCAGAAGTTGATCTCTAATGGTAGTGTTCTTTTGTGATGAATTAGTGCATTGGTTTTTTAGTCCAGAATTCACTGTAAGAAAAGATATGACTCTAATCTCTTAATGTTATCATGACTCATTTAGACAACTATATCTTGGATCTTGAGAAGTTTTGGGTTGTGAGCAGAAAGTTATCACTAACAAAGTTTAGCCCTATATTTTACTATTTTTCTCTACTCAACATATCTATGTGGGGGACTCCACATTTTCTCAAGAAGAACATTCTAATGTTGTGGTTCTTATGGTAATCTCTATGATGGTGGTATGATGGGAAATTAATATTATCTCATATTCATAAGGTGTTTGATTTGAGGAGTGTATGTTGGTTTGGAGTTTTCTGTGAATTAATTTCTAGTCTTGGTTGACGTAATGTATGCAATATACTAAGGAGACTATTTATACTTTATGGATGTTAGTTGACTTGATATAATGCACTAAATGGACAAAAATGTTTTAATCATATATGATGTCAAAAAAGTCTTTGCTTATTTTTCTGTCATCTAATTAGGCTGACCTAATTGATGAATGGGATATACATGCATATATATATATATAAGATTCTTTGAAGGAAGAAAGTGTGTGTGAGTGGAAGAGAGGAGTTGAGGTGTAGTGGAGTACGAAGAAGATTAAGGGATATCTGAGGATCTGAGTCTAAATGCTTTATCAGTTGAGGATCAAAACAAAATTGTTGTGTGACTACTATGTGTGGCAATCCTTCTTATTCCAAGCTTCATTGGAACTGAACCCTGCACATTGAAGGTGTATTATGTCAGTTCACATTCTTGGTAGTGAACAAAAATCTGTGTATCTTGGTGGTTAGCCATATTTTGTATTTAGGTTGTGAGCCTTCTAGGGACAGTGATTCCTAGCAGTGAGCCCTATAATATTTTATATCTGGATATAATATATTGTGAGTTAACCCTCATCATGGTTTTCCCTCTTTGGGTTTTCCACATAAAAATCTTGGTGTTCATGTGTTTTGTTGCATTAAATTGTTTCTATGTTCTCTCTTGTTGATTCAGTCAATTTTTTGGTAATGCTTGGATGGATTTTACTTGAATGGTTTTATGGAATACTGATTCACCCCCCTCTTAGTATTCTAGATGTTCACCAGAGAGAGGGAGTGGGAGAGAGGGGGTTGGAATGAGAGGGATTTATCGAGGTAGGGTGGGAGGGAGAGAGGGAGAGGGAGAGAGAGGGGCAGGGAGTGGGAGAGAGGGGGAGTGGGATAGAGAGAGACCTAAGAGAGGGAGAGGGGGTGGGAGGGAGAGACCAGAGAGAGGGAGAGAGAGGCAGGAGAGAGGGGGTTGGAATTATATGGATTTATTGAGGTAGGGTGGGAGGGATAGAGAGAGAGAGAGAGAGAGAGAGAGAGAGAGAGGAAGTGGGAGAGAGATAGTGAGAGAGAGAGTTATCTAGTTTTGTAGGTAGGGTGAGAGGGAGAGGGAGAGGGCATGGGAGGAGAGACTTGAGAGAGGGGGTGGGAGGAAGAGACCTGAGAGAGAGGGAGTGGGAGAGATATAGAGGGAGTGAGAGAGGGAGAGAAAGAGGGAGTGGGAGAGAGATAGAGGGAGTGAGAGAGAGGAAGTGGGAGAAATGGGGTTGGAGTGAGGAGGACTTATCAAGGTAGGGTGGGAGGGATAGAGAGAGAGAGACCTAAGAGAGGGATAGGGGTGGGAGGGAGAGACCTAAGAGAGAGGGAGAGAGCAAGAGAGAGAGGGAGTGCAAGAGAGGGGGTTGGAATGAGAGGGACTTATGGAGGTAGGGTGTGAGGGATAGAGTGAGGGAGGGAGGGAGAGAGAGAGTAAGTGATAGTTCCTCCCTTCTCTAACCTTAATCTCTTCCTCTACAATGTCCTCCACTAAACTCATTATAGTAGGAACTATCAACTAGTCTCTCACATCTATCAACCTCTTTCCTATCTTCAACATATCATTTGCTTTGGCATTCTAAATACATTAACTATTCAATATGGCTCCACATCCTCTTGTTAATGTATCTTGTCCTTTGGAATACTTCCTTTTGATGACCCCTTTCATGCTACCAACTCTCTAGATTCTACTTATTTTATATTTTTGGTGCTACCATCCATTCTAATAATGTTGCATGTATTTGTGATCTATACAAACCACTCCTCCTTAATGCACAACTTTGCACAATTGTAAAATTGTACCTCACTTCCCAGAAATTGTATTAACCCTCCTATCATACACTACTTTTTCAAACTACCATGGACTTCTTAATGACACACATCCATTGTTGCAACATCACATAACACTTCATCATGGCATGCTTTTATCTTGAACTTTATCTAGTACTATTCTTGTACCAAAATTAAATCCACTTGCTATAATCAATCAAGGAATAATGGATCTAGATGCCTCAACATCCTTAGTCCTATATTTTCAACCATTTCCATAAACATTAGATTATTTTTACTACCACTATCTACCACCATATCACAACGCTTACCTCTTTCCTTGCATCAAGTATTGAACATTTTTTTCCCATTTGTTAGTTCAACTCTCCTATTACATAAATTAAAGAACTCTATGAAACTAAAAAATCCCCTTACTCATGATGTCCTAACCTATTTATTGGTTTGTAATACTCCTCCAAGTAATCTTTCACAGTCATCTCTCCTACCATAAATTATTGCCACTTTTATCGTTGCAAACTTGTTGTCAAACCCTCTATGGTTGCAAAAGAACTTCAACTTCACCCAAAACAAGCAAAACTCAATTATATAGATGACAAATAATTCAAATGAAAATGTTGGTTAAGGTCTGATTTGAAATATGCAGCTAACTTAAGACCCTTTGATATGATAGGGTTAGAAATAAGTGATTTTCTACGTGTTGGAGTAGCTTAAATTGACTAATATGCACATTTTTAGACCTATAATATTCAAGTCTTTTTTGGAAACAATGAATAAATAGCTACTATATGTTGTAGGAATCTCATATGGTGAATATCTAGCAATTTTGGTAGCTATAGATGAAAGGATTGATGACATTAACCAGTGTTCTTATGCATTTGGATTGATGGCATTAACTACGTGTAATTGATTATAAGCATTTTATGTTGAAATAATCCAATACAATGCATGCTTTTATTGTTCCTATGGTGTGTCCAAGTGCACTTATGCTTTTTTTGTTGCCCTATGGTGGAACTAATATATTGTTTGTATCATCATTCCCTATGCTACAAATAAAATTCTTCGTCATGTTGAGGAAACAGACAAGGATTAAACCAACACAAGAAGAGAAAGAAGCTAAGAAAGAAAAGAAATTATAACATATGAGGGAAATTTGTGAGAAAAGGAGATTAGACCCGATATAAGAATAGGAACCTCAACCATCAATGAGAGATATGGAATTGATAGCATGAAGGGAACGAATTCAAAACCTTCATGCTATGAGAAAATTGAATGCCATTGGTGGATACATGTCCTCTACCACAAGTCAAGGTGGAAGGACACAATCTACTGCATCTCAAGTTGAAAGTACATCATCACTCACATGTGAAGGAGGTATGCCATCTTTCCCATCTAAAATTCAAGGTACATCATCTATTCCATTTCTGATCGAAGGTACACCATCTATCCCATCTAATGTAAATATTGAAGAAATTTCATTGAATGTTGAGATGAATTTACCTTTGAGAACACCACCTAGAATTTTACAAAGAAATCTAAAGCATTTGATTGATATTGATGAGAATATTTTATAGCCAATGGTAGGTAAGACTCCAAAATGCACTTGTAGAAAATATGCTCATAAGATTTGGAGAGTATTCTTTGAAAGCTAAATGAGATTGGAAGATGTCAACTATTTATTGAAATGATGCAAAGTATAAAGTATAGGTCCATCATGAAGATCTTGGGTTGAGAAAATTAGAGGCTTCAAGTGAAAAAACTATTGTGAAGAATCTAATGAGTGCATATGAGAGTGTGGGTAACACCTCACGCACAAAAGATAGTAATGTCACACAACATATCATTACATCGACAATAGGGGTATGTGTAGGATCATGATGGGCCAAAAAGTGGCGATATGATGGGTATGCATAGGGTATGTGGCTGACAACTTTTTTTTTTACCCAAAATTGATGAAACGAAAAGGGTTTTTAAAGGAGATTCTCAGCTTTCCACCAATATAAATTATGCTTTACTTTGAATTTAATAAATAATTATTATTCATTTTCTATTTGAATTACGACTAAAATCTTGATTGATAAGTTGATTGAAAAACATATATAGCTTTCAAACGGTATCACATTTTTTTAATCCAAAACATTTATCACATCATATGCTTCACATACTATAGGATTAAAAAAAAATGAATTTCATGAATTTTTGACCAAGTTAAGGTGGTTAGACATACAAATTTTTATATTTTTTAAAAGTTGTAATAAAAATTCATAATTAATTATTTAATTGGAAAAAAATAATAAAAAAATATGGATCACATCCGGACATGAGTCCTCTACTTATATATAAAATCTTATAAAAAAATATTATCATTTTATTGTGGTTAGGGTGGTCAAACAGACACCTACTTTTTTTTTCTCTGAAATTTAAGTACTACTGCATTGAAATTTCAAATTTTTACCAAATAGATTTTTTTTTTATATAAACCTAGTAGTTTAGAAACTACATTCAATTTGCTATAGATTCTATTCTTACATATTTTTGAAATAATACAGATAACTTATTCAAATTTTTATGTAAGTTTCCTAACTCTGACTTTTCTAAATTTTTCGCCACTTAAGGGCCTATTTTTTCCATGATGATCCTACACATACCCATAGTAAGTAATCAAATGAGGAAATCTCATCTCATTAGAAAGACGAGTCAAGCATTGAGAATTAATAGAAAAAAATTATCAAGAGCCATTGGAAGGTGCCAATGAATTATGGGAATTCTTGGGGAGGCTACCACGAAAAGATAAACCAATTGTTGAAGCATTGAGATCACTAATTGAATACTTTTGGAAGAATAACATTAGTGTATCTCTGAATCAAAGAGATGTGGTAATAAGGAGAATCAGTAGTCAAAACCGTGAGCCACATCCATAGCATTTGTTGGATGTGAATCAAACATAGTTCTTTGGTAAATTTCTAGAGATGTATCCTCAAACTAAAAATTTTCAAAGATTTTTTGAAATGCTAAAACCTTTTTATGTCAAAATAAATCACACACACACTACTTCTTGTTCTAGATTACATATTGAATTTTCTAACCATTTTGATGTTTATCAGTCTATATGTTTAGATTTGCATACTAACAATGTTTTGCAGGATTGTGGCATGCATGTCCCACCAACATCTTCAAGAGACTTCTTATCAAAAATTTATGTGAAAGAGAGGAAAGTAAAATATTATATAGGAAATTATGCTTGGATGGCACATGTCAGCATTGTGGTGGCTTTCAATGTATGTCAATATGTGAACATATGGAAAGCCCACATGTTGTTAGAAATGAACTAGTATAGTTCAGAAAGTATAAAACAATGGCCTATAATACAAAAGATGGTAAAGAAGTAAAAAGGTGTGATTTGGTTATTCAAAATATTCTAGTGTATCAGTTTATGTCTACATTTCGTGATAGTATTGTGTATGAGTATGCAAGGCATACCCATAGAGCTCGATGGTTGGACTTGAAATTCAAGTTATGCAAGGACACCTTTCCACTTGGTAGCATTTTTTTAGTCATAAAATTTGTAGAGAAATACAGTCTACAACCATAGTGTGAGGTACAATCACAATATTACAACTCCACACAGGTTTCTATATTTGTGCACAGAGCATTCATTCATGCAATTGATAGTACAAAGGATAACATGAAGGTATTGAGGGAGTACCACTTTTAGATCGATGATGATCGCACACATTCTACAGAGTTTGTGCAAGGTTTTTTTTAGTTGTTCTACCATGATTTTTCTATAAGGGGCATATCATACAGTCAACATATAATATGGTTGGATAACTGTGCATCATAATTCAAGAACTTGTGGATGTTCTATTGGTTGAACAGGATGCATAATATTATAGGTGTTCTACATATGTGAAACTTTTGTGAGGTTGGGCATGGAAAGGGGGAGCATGATGGTGCAAGAGCATGTATCAAAAGATACATAGTGTGAGAAGATTTAAAGTATAAAGAAAATGCAAAGTTGACTGATGCAAAATCAATTGTCGAGTTGTGTAATGCTTCGATGGGTCCAAGTAATGAAGGTAATTCTTCAATTCATAGATTATTTTGGTTGATAGATGATACTAACACTGCACCATATGAGGATTTTTGTACATTGATAGGATCAAGTGAGCTACACTCTTTCAAAAGCTGAAATGTAGGTTTATGGAATATCCATATACAGAAGATGGCATGCTTTTGTTCTTCATGTATAATGGGAGCCTGGAATGGGTTGATGAATGGTGGTTAAGTTTTCTTAGCCCACTTGACACATATTGGCTCCCGAAAACACTCAAACTAACACAGATTGAATTATCAGTTGACTTTGATCACATATTAAATCTAGTTCAACCAGGTAATATATCTACTTGCATATTTTTTGAAATTCCTAATGTTATCTTACTTTGTAGTTTTTTTATAATGCTGACTAATTCCATCTAATTTATTGCTCATATCAATGTAGGGCATGTTTATGCAGTTATTATAGATGAAGACAATGAAGAGGGAACAGATTATTACTTGTGTGATTGTGTTGAGGCCAAAAATAAATTGGAGGCCCCAATTACAGATGGAGAAAATATTGAATACCCTACAGGCTCAGTAGTTGTTATTAGAACATGGCTTAGAAGGTACCCACATAAGAGTGTTAATTTTTTGCTCTTTCAGGACTTTCACATGCATCAAAAGATTATTCATTACTTGAATCTTGTCTTGACGTCCAATCTTCATTTGATCAAATATGGGGGTAGACCTTTGAACAAGACCTTGTGGAAGGTGTGTGAGTCTAACCATGAGGCAATACTTGACACAATAAAGAGTAGAGAAAACCTGGATGCTTCATTGGATTAATTTGTAAGTATGCACGTTGATTTTGTAAATTCATGTTATTGATATTAATGTACTACATTTTATAGTTAGACCTTTCGTTTCTATTTTTCAAGTTTACATTTATTTTGGTTCCAAGTTTACATATGTTTGTCTTTTTTTTGTTGCTGCATTTTTACACATATATAGTGAATATTGGGAAGATTATATGCATATTTATGGTTTCACCATTTTACCATCTTCAGACCTCAATTTGCAAACTTGACTTTTGTATCCCTAGATCAGGTTTGGGATACCCTTCCTCAACCATCATTTCACCTAAAACATCAACCAATTCCATCATATCCATACAAAATATATCATCTTTCCCTCATAATAGCATTTTCATCCATTATCATAAGCTAGTCATCACAACCATCATCCTTAGACCTTGGTCCTTTTGTCCATTAGCTTGCCCTTATAGTTGTGGGTTAGAATAGTGTCCTTTAGGATTTTTTATGTTTTATCTTGAAATGTACATGCATCATCCACATTCCAAAACTAGAGGCAGCAAGTACTAGAATGTATGAAATGAAAAAGGAATCAACTAGAAAAACACTTGAAAAGAATTAGATCAAAGTGAATGAGATAGATAATGTATTGACTGAAGAGATTCTTCCTACTCTTGAGAAGATGAGGAAGGTGGGTGTGTAGTATGTGCAATGGGAAAATGACAATGCATAACTAGAGCAACAAGTAATAGAATACATGAAATGAAAAAAGGAATCCGCTCTTGAAACAAAACTAGTGAAAAAGGGAATCTGCTCTTAAAAAAATTAGGTAAGAAGTTGAGGAAGGTTTTTGTGCAATATGTGGAATGGGAAAATGGCAATGGAGAAGTGGATAAACTCAAGAGGTTTTATATTTCATGAGAATTTTTTAAGGAAAAGAAAGTGAGAGATCATGATGCTATAGGTGGATTTCAACAAAATGAATTCATATATTCTTGAACTTAAGACCTCCATGGAGAAAATACAACTTGAAATAGATGAATTTAAAGATTCTTGAAATTGAAGCAAAACTAGAGAAGAATAAAATTAACCACTTAGGAAAGGAATTAAAAGATAAGAAGAAGATTTTATTGTTAAAGAAAAGGAGGTTAATGTTGTTGACAAAGAGTTGCAATCTAAAAGACATGAATAGTTGAGCTTACAATCATGAATAACATAACAATCAAGAACATATAAATGATAATTCAAGTGTTTCTACTTGATCCTTTGGTGTCTATGTTAAAGGTTTGGTAAAGGTAGGGGGGATATTGGAAAGGTTTTGGAATTTTCCTTTACACCTACCAATTGCATTTACTTAAATTTTTCTAAAGCCTTTTCAACTAATATAATCCAAGGAATACTAGGGGGTGAACTAATAGGTAAGATTAGTAGAGATGAGAAAAATGTGTGGATGGTCAAGTTGCAGCTGCAAAAGCAATAGTTGGGAGTGTTTAAATTGAAGCAAAACAATTGGAGAATAAAATTAACCACTTATAAAAGGAATTAAAAGATAAGATGAATATTTTATCATCAATGAAAAGGAGTTTAGTCTTCTCCAAAAACACTTAAAAAATAAGTAAACCAAAATGAATGAGATAATGTATTGAATGAAGAGATTTTTCGTGCACTCTCAAGAAGTTGAGGAAGGTGTGTGTGTAGGTTCTTCTCTATTTGTTTTCTGACCAAAACAATAATTCCAATACGTCTGGAGGGCTATTTTTATGCTAGGAAAGGTTCTGTTGTGCACCCAAACATGTTGGAATAGTCTGAGCTACATTGTACCGATGAAGTCTCTTAGGAGACCAAAGTGCAAAAGGACAACAAACTTTGACAAGCGATTACTCAGAAACCATGTCACTTAGAAACATTTTGTCTAATGCTATGGGATCATGTAGGGCCCCTCTACAATAACCCCTCTCTATTTTTGATATCTCTGAAGCATTTTCCCATGGTGTCCAGTTTTTAGTTGATGGAAAATGAGTCAAATGCATGCAATGTAAAGTTGCAAGGTGGTGTAACTTTCATTTTTTTTGGTGTGCAACCAAATCGATAGTTCAAATGTGTCTATAGGGGTAGTTTTATGCTAGGAAAAGTCATGTTTTGCACCCAAACATGTCAACATAGTCTAAGCTACATTGTACCGACGAAGCCTCTTAAGAGACCAAAGTGTAAAAGGGCAGTAAACTTTGACGAGTGATTACTCAGAAACCATGTCACTTAGAAACATTCTATCTTATGCTATAGGATCATGTAGGGACCCTCTACAATAACCTCTTTCATTTTTTGATAGCTCAAAGGCGTTTTTCTGTGGTGTCAAGTTTTTAGTTGATGGAAAATGGGTCAAATGCATACAGTGTAAAGTTGTAAGGTGGTGTAACTTTCATTTTTTTTAGCGTGTGACTAAATCGACAGTTACAACATGTTTGGAGGGATAGTTTTACACTAGGAAACGTCCTATTTCACACCCAAACATGCTAGAATAGTTTGAGCTACATTGTACTAGTGAAGTCTCTTAAGAGACCAAAATGTAAAAGGGTAGCAAACTTTGATGAGAAATTAATCAAAAAATGTGTCACTTAGAAACATTTCATCTGATGCTACAAGATCACGTAGGGCCCCTCTACAATAACCTCTCTCATTTTTTGATATCTCTTAACCATTTTCCTGTGGTGTCGAGTTTTCAGTTGATGGAAAATGGGTCAAATGCATGCAGTGTAAAGTTGCAAGGTGGTGTAAAATTTGTTTTGTTTTTTGTCCAACCAAACCAACTATTCCAACACATCTAGATGGGTGGGTTTATGCTAGGAAAGCTCCTATTTTTCACCCAAACATTTCAAAATAGTCTGAGTTACATTGTACCAACGAAGTCTCTTAAGAGACCAAAGTGCAAAAGGGTAGCAATCTTTGATGAGCTATTACTCATAAATCATGTCACTTAGAAACATTTTTTCTGATGCTATGAGATCATGTATGGCCCCTCTATAATAAACTCTCTTGGTTTTTGATATCTCAAAGGTATTTTCCCATGGTGTCGAGTTTTTAGTTGATGGAAAAAGTGTCAGATGCATGCAGTGTAAAGTTGCAAGGTGATGTAACTTTCGTTCTATTCATCATGCGACCAAACTGATAGTTCCAACATGTCTAGAATGGTGCATTTAAATACTAGGAAAGGTCTTGTTTCACACCCAAACATGATGAAACAATCTGAGCTACATTGTATCAGTGAAGTCTCTTAAGAGACCAAAGTGCAAAAATGCAACAATCTTTGACGAGCTATTACTCAGAAATTGAGTCACTTACAAACATTTCATCTGAGGATACAAGATCATGTAGGGCCCCTCTACAATAACCTCTTTTGGTTTTTGATATCTCATATGTGTTTTCCCATGGTGAAAGTTTTCCTAATGCTCCAAAAATTGTCAAATGCATGTAGTGTAAAGTTGCAATGTAGGCTACTTTTTGTTTTCTTCTTTTTGGGGCCAAACCGTTAGCACCAACATGTCCACTTGGGAACATCTACGCTAGGAATGGTCACTTCCCTTCATTATAAAAGGGTCATAGTCTTTCCTACTTGAAGGGTCACAACCTTTCACCTAAGGTTGTATTCTTAATTGAATTCTTCAAGGATGTTATATAGATGTCTTTCTCAATGATAAATTGCTCTCCCTTTTATGTTAGTTCTTATCAACCTAGAAAGAATATCCACAAACAATGTTTTTAATACACATGGAGTAATCTTGTTGAAGATACATATGGTCATGAAGCAAGAAAAAAGACATATGTAATACACGAAGTATGAGGTATACACATAATACGTGAAGTATACACAGGAAGCATGAAGCATACATGTGAATACACGTAATACATGAACTCTACACAAGAAGCATGAAGCATACACGTGAAAACATGAAGTAATCACACAAAGTATGAATCAACATACACATGAACACATGAAGTATACACAAGAAGCATGAAGCATACAAGTGAATGGTAGCATGAAGCATACATGTGGAATGGTAGATGTCTTCCTCAATGATATAAAGCATGAAGCATGAAGCATTACTATATTCATATGATTGATTTAATGTTCAATAATCTTATAGGAGAATAATGTTCAGACTTTATTATATATTTACAATTATATAAAAGAAGAGTGCATGGAAAACAATTGGATTTTAAATATTTGAAGTAAACCATCTACAAATATCTATTGAAGCATGGATTTATAATGCAAATATGGACACCATCAATAAAAAAGATGTGTATTAACCAAATAGCCATATAGACATACATCAATATATGTCGATATAAGTATAAAATATATACAAAATAGTCATATAGGCTTACAAGAATGACATATAGGCATACAATGTCAAGTATATGCAATATTAAATATGTCCAAAAATTCCATATAGGCATACAACAAAGGACACCAATCAAAAGTCATTGCCCTTTAGGTGAAGAAAACAAATGGGTAGCTTTTGTTCATTCGGGGGATGGAGATACATATGAAACTAGTCTACTTTGAACTAGAGGGTTGCTCCTCCTATTTAGTTCCCAGTCAAGCTTCAACTGTTATAATAAAAAGTAAAGACATTAATATAAAGAAATTACATTATAAAAAATGAAATATTTAACAAACTAATCACTTACCATTGCTATATGATCTCTCTCCTCAATTGAAAAATTTTAATGCTTAGGATATGGTGTTCCAAATTCCTATAGAAACCATCCAAATAGAAATTAAACTACAAATCAATAATCATTTAGTTTTTCAATAATAAACAACTATAAAAAAATAATTCAATTTGAAATTTACTAATCTGCCTCATACCCCTATCAAAGGCATCAAGCTATCAATTGTAGAAGACACACCATGCCCCATTTCCATATGAAAATTTGAAGGTGTCTCCACCTACATCATCAGAAAATAAAACATTATTCAATTACGGAAACTAGAATAGTGATGTAGGTCATCACTTATAATGTATGAGATTGTCAACAAAATCTTGAGTACTTTGGTAGAAATGTATGAAAAATGTGGTAGCATAGACAAGGCAGTCAACTATTTGAAATTTTTTTGAGTGTACTTTGATAAAATGCTTTGGTAGACATGTATGGAAAATATGGTAGCATGGACAAGGCAATGAGTTGTTTGAAAAAATGCTTTGAAGAAATGTGATGCAAGGGCATCAAAAGCATCATAGCATAAATGTTGTCACCTTTTGGTTTTTTAGGTTTTTTAGGGGTTTTTGGGTCTAATAAGGTCATTGTAGACCATTTTTTATCATTTTGATCCATTTGGGAAAGATTAAGGTCAAGTTGTTAAAAATTGCCAAATGTTGCTAAAAAGTTGTCATGCAACTTTGGAAAAGTGTCAAAAATCAAGAAATTGTTACAAACAAAGAAAGAAAAAATTTATAGGAGTTGGGATTGGTTTTAAATGCATGCATACACCTTCCAAATTTGAATTGTGGTGAGAAAGAACTGATTTTGTAATTTTTGGTGAATAGAAGCAAGCTTTTTCTGTGCATTTCTAATGTTGCAAACCTATTTTTTCCTTTTGTACGGATCTATATTTGCTTGTACAGATGGGATACTACCTAGAGAAGATGGAGGAATTAGATACCTTTCACTTGAAATTGGTTTGGTCAATTTTTGTTATGATTTGCAAAATTTATTTCCATTTTGGTGAAAACGGTCCCAAACCCTGCCTAGGGTTTGCAACCATCAAAAAAATGCCATAACTCGAGTTTCCTCCATGGTAAAATGCTGAAAATTGGTGGGAAATTATGTCTTGGCATCATCTATATCCCTTCAATTTTTGGAATCATTTCATGCACGTGTGAAGGAGATCTCTTTGACAAAAATTTCTAATATGCAGAACATGATTGCTCCAATAAATCTATGTTGTATGATCTATGCTATAGCAACCAAAAAAATATGTGTTGTGGTCTCTTGGATGGATGGTAAGATGTTGTAACATGTTTTAATAGGTCTTTGCATGCCTATAGTTTATTTTTTTAAAAAAAAATCTCTTTTGTTTGATGTTTTGGTCTAAGGCACTAGTGAAAGCAAGTCCTAAATTGCAGAGTTCATGGTGTCAAACACTTGGTTGTGTCATGAACATTTGGAAACCCATAAATTCTATTGAAATAGGTTTTAATCCATCAATTGGCCCTCATTCCATGTTTACTTCAATGATTGATTTCAATTAAATTCTTTCCCCCATGTTTTAGGCTTAGAAACACATTGCCAAGAATGAGAAAGGGTGCATATTTGAATCATTGGTATTGAAAACCTATTTGGAAAGTGTCAAGTTGTGTTAAGTAAAGGCTTCTCTGCATCAAAATTTTGTCTCATGGTGATGGATATCACCATGAGACCACATTTCTTTGAGTCATTTTTCCAACCAACACATTGCCTTGTCTATGCTATTGCTTACTATTATGCTTTGATAGATTTTTTCCAAGCATCCATAGTTTGTTTGAAAGCACATGTTTTAGGATTTTAGTGATAGCAGCAAGGAAGTGAACTGTTTGATAAAATGCTTTGGTAGAAATGTATGGAAAATATGGTTGCACAGACAAGGAAATGAGTTCTTTGAAAAAATGCTTCAAAGAAATGTGGTCTCATGGTGATGGACATCACCATGAGACCACATTTCTTTGAGGCATATTTTCAAACAACTCATTTCTTTTTCTATGTCATTGCTTACTATTATGCATTTTTTCTAAGAATCCATAGTTTGTTCAAAAGCACCTGTTTAGGCTTTTATCCATAGTAGCAAGGAAGTGAATTGTTTGATAAAATTCTTTAGTCTAGACATGTATGGAAAATGTGGTAGCATAGACAAGGAAGTGAATTGTTTGAAAAAATGCCTCAAATAAATGTGGTCTCACATCACCATGAGACCACATTTCTTTGAGGCATTTTTTCAAATAGCTCACTACCTTGTCTATGCTACCACATTACTATTATGCTTTGATATTATTTTTCCAAGCATCCATGGTTTGTTTGAAAGCACCTGTTTTAGGCTTTTAGCCATAGCAGCAAGGAAGTGAACTATTTGATAAAATGATTTGGTAGACATGTATAGACAATGTGATAGCATAGACAAGGTAGTGAGTTGTTTAAAAAATTCCTCAAAGAAATGTGGTCTCATGGTGATGGACATCAGCATGAGACCACATTTCTTAGAGTCATTTTTTCAAATAGCTCATTACCTTGTCTATGCTACCACATTACTATTATGCTTTGATAAAAAAATTCCAAGCATCCATAGTATAGACAAGGAAGTGAATTGTTTGAAAAAATGCCTCAATAAAATATGGTCTCATGGAATGCAATGACAAGAAAATGCAATTGGTAGCTACTCCTAGTTATTAGTTATGCAAAGTTAATTAATTTCATAATTGCTTATGTTAACTTTCTAAAAAACTATATTGTAATTGAAATTTTTTCATATGTCAACATCTAGTTATTAGTTATGCAATGTGTAGTAATGCTTTGAGTTTAAAAGATGTGCAATGCAATGTAATCAATGATATGAATATAAACTACAATAATCTACTAAGTACAATTCATTAATTAAACTCTATATTTTATTACCTGAGTGAAGCTTTAAACTCCACCTCTACTGGGAGGTGTTGTGAAATCTCCAAGATTAACCTATTCAACATCCAAAATTAGATATTAGAGTACCATTCATATAACAATGTTATTCACATGTAATATTTATAATTGTTTACTAGTTACATACCTCAATAGTAAATGTTGTAGTGTAATATGAATGTGGACAACTGCTAAAAACTAAGTGAACGCTATGACCTTGAAATTTCATTACAATAATTAAACTAAATTAGTTAATCTTGCATTTCAAAAATGAAATTTAATAAATTCAATTCAATGAACTTGCTAACATTTACCTGAGTATCAAGGTCCAAAGCCTCATTCAGGAGGGCATCTGTGTTCACCAACTGTTCAGCTGCAGATGTAGCCTGTGCACTTGCATCCTAACTATCCATGGGGTCATAACTACAAGTTGACCCACAAGCCTGACAAGTATGGGGTGGAACCCTACTCCTCAAAGTCTCCCCATCTCACGTTGTGCTACAGGATTGACACGCTCTATGATGCTCTGGGTCAAGGAAGTAATGGAATGTAGTGTCTCAACCTCAGCACTCTCCTTCACAATGGAAGGGATAGCTACATGCTCATAGGTTGGTCTAGTGAGTGCTCATCTCATTGTCCATTGTGGTTCAAGATGTTCCCCTAGTCTATCTTGTGCAAACCCACCACCTCTACCCTGGAAGTCTCGCATATCAATATAGTTGGGGATTTTGTTGAGGACAAACTCATAGTAGAGTTTTCTCAAGAAATATTGTGGGACCTCATTATTGTTGCATGGAGGATGTTCAGAAAACATCCACCACCTCTACCAAAAATGGTTATTTATCCCTTGGTGGTTGCACCAATGGATAGGGAACCTCTTGCTTGTAGGGTGTAGAGATTGATTTGTTCATGGGTTTGTGAAAAGAGAACATAAGTCAAATTTTATAGTTTTTTTTCATTTTTGACATGTTTGAAGGATAGTTTATCTGCATAATATTCTCTATACTCCTATCTCTTCTTTGCCCAACCAATTAATTACTTTCTAATTGAATCTACATGTGTTAACATAGATTCAAGTGATTGTGCATGCATGGTTCTTTGTGAGGTTGAACTTGCAGGATCATTCAACCACGCAATTAACTCCTCAATTTTTATTTTTATTTTTAATTTACCCCATTAAATTTTGTTGAGTTCCAAGGGGATGTTGAGGAATTGTTGGAGGTGTTTGTTGGGGTTGTTGTTCAGTAGGTATTTGGGCATGAGGTGAAGAAGTATTTTGAGGAGGAGAAGGAGGTGGAGTATCAAATCCTAAAAAATTAAAGAAATTAACATCAAAAACATATTAAATCTACATATTTAATAACAAATTCACAAAAAAAAAACAATAAAAACTTACTCCTTTGATCTCCCCATTGACGTGGCGACATTCTGGCAAAGAATCTGCAAAGAATCGATGAAGAAATCATGAAGTTTGAGCTCTCAATAATGTGAGTGCACTTGGGAAGGTTTTTGCAGGCCACAGATGGAGAAAATAGAACAGTGGGAAAATGAAATGAGTTTGGTTTTTTTTCTTTTAATATGACCTAACACGCTCACATTATAACATGAGTACATTATAGCTTTGGTGTAACCGGGCCTTAGGCTTGGTCACACCAATCCATAACACAAGCACGTTATAACATGCTCACATTATGGATTTTTTAAGAAAGCAACGATGGGTAGCCACGAATTGTCCCCCCATCTTCCTGCACCCACCCAATGAGTTAAATAGATAATTAAACAACTCTAGAGTCTTAGTTATATCTTACAATAAAAATTAGGTTATTATTTCAAAAAATAGAATTTATTTGTGCAATTCTTTCTAAGGCAACAATGAATTGTCACCTTTCACCTAGGAAGCCTAGAGGGAAAAAATGCATGTGATATTTTCTATTACAATCTTGTGCATAACAATGTTGACACCTTGATAGATTTCCCTCCCTTTCTAGGGTGTTGTGACTGAGGTTTTTCCACACCCACTTATGTTGTTTTTCTATTCACCTTGTGTGATGTACCCTCATTTTCTTGTACGTGCAACAATGTCAAGTATGCATTTATTCTACTATGGGTAACATAATCCTTAATTTTATAATGTTACATAACAAAAAAAATAGTTGAACTAGGTTTATGTCCATTTGTACATGTGTATATGAGTGGGCATGACAACAAGGGTACAAGGATCTTGGGTTTGTATTTCTTGATTACTTAGGTATCATTTTACATAATAAGTAATGGTTGAATGTGGAGATTTTAATTCCCTTTCCCTTCATAAGCTTTCTAGTTAGTTTTTTGTGATGATCATGTTAATCTTGGGTTAGTCTTATGGTTGGAAAATCCATGAGATTTACCTCAAAGTTAAAGGAGGTAGGAAAAGGATTCATGAACACTAGGGGAAGGAGAACTAGATAAAAGAATTGTAGACAAGAAGAATGCTAACCAATGATTTTGGAAACTATCTAGAGGAGATAAAAACTCAGATCTACACCTATGGGTTTTGAGGATTTGAGAACTAGTAAAATAAATGGATGGGGCGTTGTTTGTCGAGATTTGAAGCACAATGACAAACCTATATGTAGTGTAGAAAAATGTATCCCTTTACATTGTCTCACTTGTTTGGGCCATCCTAATTAAATTGGGCTTAATATTGCCTTAATTTAGTGTTGGTAAATGTACCCCTTTATATTTTCACACTTATTTGGTCCCTTTTAATTAAATTGAGCTTAAGTATGCCTTAATTAGCCCTTTTATTCATTTACAAGCCTAATAAATTACATTTTTCGAAGAGGAAACCCAACAATAATTAATGCCTAAACATAACACTTTACCTTGAGCAATGTGTGTTCCAGGAATAGGGACCTAGGACCCATTCGCCCATGGGAAAATGGGTCCTCCCTAGACCTTTGGACCTAAATTTAAATTATTTTTTTGGGTATTTTAACATCTCTAAATTTGTAATTCAATGTTGGCTTGTGATATTTGAATTTTAGGAAATTAAGGATACATACCTATAAATATAAGGTTATTTCACTAAGTTTCACCTAGAATTTCAAGAGGAGAGCCTAGAGTTTTTATGCAAGCATTCATATATCCAAGTTGATGATCAAGAGCATTCAAGAGCGGATATATTAAGGATTTATTGCAACAATCAAGATCTATCCATCATGTCAAAGTCTTCTTGCATCAAGCATGTTTTTGGAGCTAACATTGTGATATAGGTGTCAAGATCAAGTTCAAGCATTCAAAGCATTATTCAAGTGTCAAGATCCACATCCAATTCATCCATTTCATGCAAGTTGTAGAACTCCTAGAGATCTCCATTATCAAGGTTTCATTCAAGGGTTTGTTGAGTGGTAGCATATAGCTTTGTTCATTCTTCATTCCCTCTTTCATTTCATTATTTCAATTCAAAGTTTGCTTACCAAAATGAGGTTTGACCAAGGAAAACCCCCATTCACCAAAAATAAACATTTTTCTCTCTTGTTTGTGTAATTGTAGATTTAGGTTGAAGAAGGATTGAAGACCTTTTGAAGATCAAGATGCGAAAATGTTGTCAAAGTTGCAAAATTTATCAAATTTATTATCAAATCATGAAATCTAACCTACAGATCTAATTTCCAAATTTTCAACATTGAAACTTGGACAAATCAAAAGCTACAGATCTATGTTAGAGGCTCCCAAAAGTTGCAAAAAAAACCTGAGAAAAGACCCATTCACCCATGGGTGAATGAGTCTCAGTCAGCCTTCAAAGACTACCTCTTGATGACTAGTAAACACATCTTTTCCCTTCTCAGATCTACATTTGGTTTTCTAGTTTTGCAAATAGGGTATGTGCAAGATCATGATGGGCCAAAAAGTGGTGATATGATGGGTATGTGTAGGGTATGTGGCCAACAATTTTTTTTAACCCAAAACCGATGAAACAAAAAGGATTTTTAAAGGAGATTCTCAGTTTTCCACCAATATAAATTATTTTATACTTTGAATTTGATAAATAATTATTATTTATTTTCAATTATAATTACGACTAAAGTCTTGATTGATAGGTTGATTGAAAATATTTATAGCTTTCAAACGATATCACATTTTTCGAATCTGAAACATGTGCCACATTCTATGCTTTGTATACTATAGAATTAAAAAAAGAAAAAATAAATTTCATGAAGTTTTGACCAAGTTAAGGTGGTTAGACATACGGGTTTTTATATTTTTTTTAAGTTGTAATAAAAAATTCATAATTAATTATTTACTTGGAAAAAAATTACAAAAATGCATCACATCTGAACATGTGTCCTCTACTTATATTTAAAATATTATAAAATAATATTATCATTTTATTGTGGTTAGGATGGGGACATACACCTACTTATTTTTTTTCCCGAAATTTAAGTACTCGCATTGAAATTTCAAATTTTCACCAAATAGATTTTTTCTTTTTTAAATAAACCTAGTAGTTTAGAAACTACATTCAATTTGCTACAGATTCTATTCTTACATATTTTTGAAATAATATAGATAACTTATTCAAATTTTTTACGTCAAGTTGCCTAACTTTGATTTTTTGAATTTTTGCCACTTAAGGGCCTTTTTTCCATGATGATCCTGCACATACCCAATATTGAGTTTAATATTGTTGTTTCAAGTGTTAAATTTCATTTTGGAGTTGATTTTCTATTTTTTAGTTTTTCTCCCCAAAGTGTTGTTTGACTTGGACCCCCATCTTGAGAGCATAAGGAAATCTAAAGATTCTCATATTGACTTGATTCATCTAAGGGTTGTTAGTCAATTCTTTATGGGGGTCCCATTTCCTAATGAAATAAAAGAAAATAGGTTTATCTATTATCATTTTGGTGAACCCCCTCTCATAACAATAACCTATATAACCTATATTTTTCTTTGTTTCACTATCGTTGGATCTAGGGAAATTACATGGGTGAAGGAACATGTTCAATCTAAAGATCAATCATTAAGTTATTCCACTATGCTTTCCAATGCAACTAGATCATACTTGTTATGTAGTAATATCAAGGATGTGGAGAACTAGGAAAAAGTGTATTTCAACTGCACCTTTAATCATCTACATGCATTAAAGTGGTGTCAAGCTTGTCTATATTCAACAATGGAGCAAATTACTAGGCACTAAGGGTGAACCTTTCCTAGATTGTTGATTTTACTATTTTGTGTTGTTGCGAGGATGATGAGGTTGATAATTTGGTGGAGGTATCTCTCCCAAAAAAGCATGCCAATGTAAGAAAACTCATGAGGGCTCTATAGGGCCTAAGTAATTTGTCCCACCCCCTTTGTGTTGTGATGGTCTTTATATATGTTTATATGTATAAATTGATAGGTAATATTAAGGGGGCATTCTTATTCGCCCTTGGGTTGAACTAATGTTAGTTCAAATAGTTTCCTTTTTTTGGCTTATTGTGTTTTGCTAGGATATATGGCTTTGTTTTGTGGTTTGAATTGATGTTGGTTAGGATTTTCCCATCCTTGGCATTTAGTAGCAAGTGGTGAATATATATATATTAAGACTCCTCAAAATTAATAGTATATCATAGTGTGGTTATCTTTGGTGCTAAGTGGCACTTCTTTTTGGCAAGACCATGGACAATTTTCTAGATGAAGTTAATTTTAGGATGAATAAATTATTTATGAGAGATCTGATAAACTCCATGTTACGAATAATCTGAGCTTTCACACTCTTTTTTGCAATCTAAATTTAGTAACAAAAAATTAATTCATAAATAATAGTAATTATTATAATATTTAAATAATGATATGACTCATATCATCATAACATCGATAATAAATCTTCAAAAATTTTGAAATACTTTAATTTTATATTATAAATAAATATTATTAAATTTAATTTTTATCCAGTAATTTGAAATAAAATTTTGATCAATTTTATTAAAAAATAGATATTTACACTGAGAGGCGTTTCATTGTAGTGGCATTTTACCGTGTACATCAAAACGTATTAAAAAGCATATTAAATACAATTGCAGTGTCATATGGTTTTAAAATAAAAAGTTTTCCAAGGATATTTTACAATGAACAAAAGTAGTGAATAGTAAGTGATTAAAAGGTGAACAAAAGCGGTGAATAGTAAAGTAGTTTTCATTGTTTTCCTTTCATTTAAAGTCTCAATTTATGTATAAAAAGTAGTTTTCATTGTTTTCCTTTCATTTAAAGTCTCAATTTATGTATAATGATACTTAGTTGGCAGACTGTTACACAAAGACAACTCGCTCTCGTGAGCTTCAACGTTTGTAAAGGACAACTTGCTCTCTTCAACTTCAGTCTGGCATTCGTTCTGAAAAAGGTGTGTAACGATTTTTTCATTTCATAAAGACTAAGACGTTTAGATTTGAATACTTCATGCACTTCTGAGAGTGATTTCCATGCGAGGGAGGGAGTGAACTAGCTTTATCTTCTTCCTGGGATCATGTCCTTGGAGTATATGCCTAAAATGTTAATTATCATCTTCTTTTTTTTAAGTTCCATGTTAGTGCTTGATTTCTCGTTTTTCTAAGTTAGACTATATACCAAAAATGTTAATTATCATTTTTGGTCCACCGATATTTTTTTAAGTTCTTTCTGTAATCCATCATTTTTGTAAGTCAATTTTGTTTTTAGGTTATCCAATTGAATGTATGATATAGGTACATGATTTTTATCTCCTAATATAATGTCAAACTTTCACTACTTTATGATAAATGTAAATTTGAATTAGCGTGAAGCTTGGAAAGTTCTTACAAGTGAAAAAAATATTAGGTGTATGACCTATCAATTTTAAATAATTAAATTTCTGTGAAACTGGATGAATATTTGCGTTTTTGGAGTTTAGAGTACAAAATGTTGGTCTCAGATGCCAATTATATCATAATTTTTTCTCTTCCAGGAGCATGTACTTCTAAATCTTGTTGTAGTCAATTAGTATATGGTTCTTGAATGATCTAGAATACATACATAATTTGAACTTTTTTAGCTTCAAGTGCCAAAGATGTTAAGGGAATTTACAATAACTTTGAATACCCAACACACAAATAAACATTTGTGTTCTTGAATTCATCTGGATGAGATGCACATGATCTACCCTATTATCATCCAAGTTCAAAATCTTGATGGTACTGAACACCATTCTCTTGGTGCTAACCCATGCAAGACCACTATAGGAATTATTTCACACAACTTTCATTGCAATGAAAATTATAATTTAAATATGATTTAAAAAGATACTTTCCTTATTTGTACACTAACAATGGTAGCTAATTTAATTGAAATAAAAGTATAAAAGGTTATAACCTTTGCGAAGTTGAGAACTAAATAGGTTCAAATTTGTTGATAGTTTAGTGTCTTCTTTAAGTGATATTACGTTTTACCCTATTCTCGCCATCTAGAAACATGCTTTTTACTATGATATTTGAAAATTATAGAATGTTAAGCTTTAACAATAAGATTTGGTATTTAATGCTTAAACAAAAGAATGTTTCAGTCTTTATGCGGCCTCGCTTTTACTAAAATAGATAGTTGTGGTCATGAAATTTAGATATTCACTCATAATCAATGTAAGATTTTGAGTCAAAGTTTTTCTAAACTTGATAATCAATATTTATTGCTTTTGATTTTTCCTCTCGAAGATTAATTATCTATATATCAAATGCAAAAATACTCATGCAATTCTATTTTTTTGTTGGCTCAAAATGTTTACAGTTAGTTGTTTAAATTAAAATGAAAAATTAGGGATTTTGGTTCTATTGTTTCCCTAATTTTCTTTGTATCTCTCTGTTGGTTACAGGTGTAGAATTTTATGACAGAGGATATTATTTGTCAAACAAATCAGCCCAGCTATTTGAAAATATTTATAGAGGTATTTATCATTTAAGTTTTTCATATTAATACGATTTTAAATTTTTGCTCACTCGACATGTTTACATTTAATTTTTTTAAACGATTCTTTCGTTCAACTACTTCATTTTGCTAAGTAGTATAACTTGCAATTAGTTGCATGTGAATACCATTTCTTTTGCAAAAGTATTGAAATTCATTTGAAGTAAACTCTCCCCCTCTATCTGTACGTAGAGTCTTTAAGAAATAACCGCTTTGCTTTTCTACATAAGATTTAAAACGCTAAAATATAGAAAATGCTTCTGACTTTTCTTTAATCAAGTATACCCAAAATTTTCTACTATGGTCATCAACACAAATAAGAAAGTACCTATTTTTGTTGACAGATAAGGTCTGCATTAGACCACAAATATCAACATGCACCAATTCAATAGGTGCTCTTGCTCTCCAAGATTTTATGACAAGAAATGAGTCTTGGTGTTGCTTACTGATAATGCAACCTTCACAAACTTGATCATCTTGTTCAATAAGGGGTAACCCTTTTACCATTTGCTTTTGGTAAAGTAGTTTTAACCCTCGAAAATAGACGTTTCCATACCTCATATGCCATAGCCATGATTCATTATCTAGGATTGCCTTCAAAGCTTGAGTTTCCCCATATGCAAGTTCAAGAGGAAAAATTCTATTTTGCAACATACCAACTTTTGCTACAATTTAAAAATCTTTATAGAGGTATCTATCATTTAAGTTTTTCATATTAATACAATTTTAAATTTTTGCTCGCTCAACATGTTTACATTTTTTTTTATCATTTCTCTTAGAAATTTTTCAATTAAAATGATTTAAACAACATAAAATAAAACATAAATCACAATTGTGTGTAGCTTTTTAATTATAATTGAATTCGGAATATATTCTAAAACATAGGTAAACCACAAAGAAAATTAATACTAATGACTAAAGTAATAAAAATCTTAAATATATATGCATTGTTCCTTTATTAATTCATAGAATAATAATTACATAAATTGTTATTTATTCTATTAGTTATTTAGATATCTTGTTATTTTAAATCTATTCTATTATACTGATTAATGAATTATAATTGAATACGAACTATAGTCTAAAACACAACTAAACTATAAACCAAATTAATACTAATTACTAAAGCCATACAAATATTAAATATATATGCGTAGTTTCTTTATTAATTCATAGAATAATAATTACATAACTTGATATTTATTATATTAGTTATTTAGATATCTTGTTATTTGAAATCTACTCTATTATACTTATCAATTATAATTAAATAATGGAAAAAATCTACATTTGATTTGCTTGACTAATTACAATTCTTCCTAAACTATGGTCATGTAGGGATGGAGCCTCGAAACAATACATCTAATAGCGAAACTACTACAGGAAATGAAGCTCTTCCAAGAGTTATTCCTATTGCAGCCTTGAATCCTTACTAGAGTCGATGGACAATAAAGGCTAGAGTGACTATGAAACAACAACTTCACCATTTTAATAACACAAATGGAAATGACAAAGTCTTTAGCTTTGATCTGCTTGACTATAGTGGCGGTGAAATAAGAGTCACTTGTTTTAATGCGATTGTAATACAATTCTATAATTGTATTGAGAATGGAAGAGTGTTTACAATCTCCAATGGGACTTTAAAACCTGCAAAACAAAAAATTAACAGCTTAAAAAATGAATGGGAAATTTTGTTGCAAAGTACTTCCATTGTTCACTTATGTATTAAGGAGGATATGTTAATATTGAAGCATAGTTTCAACTTTACACTGATAAGTGAACTTAAGGATATGCAAAGCAATTCAATTGTTGATATCATTGGTATTGATTTATCAATCAATCCATGTAATACATGTTGGAAGATGGTTAGTGCTCCCCTCGGGATTTACGACATGGACTAACTGCCTCCTATGGATCTGTTAACTCTACCAATTGTATTGGGCATTAACAGGTCGAGCTTTTGGTGCAACGACAATTATGGGGTGAACAATTGGTATTAGAGCCAAAGGTGTCAGGTTTGAATCCCCTCGGGTAACACTGAGGGGGATTTTGTTGGCAGATGGTCAGCACTCCCCTCAAGATTCGCGATATGGACTAACCGCCTCCCGTGGATCCGTTAACTCTGCCAGTTGTATTGGGCATTAATAGGTCGATCTTTTGGTGCAACAGAAACTATGGGGACAACAATACAATATTTAGAAATAATGGAACTCAAACTCAAAAACAAACTATTCAGCTTAAGGACATCTCAGCTTGCAAAATTGACTTCACAATGTGGGGTTATTTTTGCAACAACGAAGGTGAACAACTGGAAAAATTGTGTCATTCGAAAACTTTACCAATTCTTGTTGTAAAGGTTGTAAGAGTTAGTGACTATGGTAGAAAATCTTTAGGAACAATAAGTACCACCTAGCTTTTGATAAATCCAAGTCTTCTAGAGTCAAAATAATTGAGATATTGGTTGAATACAGAAGAGAAAATTCTACCTCCCACTCTATGACAAAGGAAATTTCATTTGCTAGACAACATTTAATGTTGAAATTTGTAGAAGAAATTAAAGATAGGCAATGTTTCGTATGCAATACAAATACATGGGTCCTACTGAAAGTTACAATATCTTTCATCAAATATGAGAATTTCTATTACAATTCTTTCCCCGTTGAGATTGAAGGTAAAAAATGCAAAAAAAAGGTGCAAAAAAATGGCAATGGTAGTTGGTATTGCTAAAAATGTGATAAGAATTTCCCTAATTTTGATTATAGATATCTCCTATAATACCAAGTGCAATATCATGCAGGTTCAACTCTAGTTACTACTTTTGAAAAAACAACAAAAGAAATAATGGGTGTAATAGCAAAGGGATCATATATATTGAAACAAGAAGATCAAGATGATTTGAAGTTTGGAGACATTATACACAAAGTACTTTTCAAGAAGTTCATATTTGCAATTCAAGTGACAACAGAGAGTTACAATAATGCAGAGACGATAAAGTGCATAATTATGAAAACAAAAGAGTTTGATTATTCATCTAAAAGTAAGGTTCTACTAGAGTCAATTAGTCAAGTTTCAATTTCTCATACTTCAAGTGCAACAAGCATGTAAATATTATGCATGTATGTATAAGTATATACCTCTTCATATACATCTATTTTTCTATTGTGATTCAATTAATTCATGTCACTATTGGAACATTTATCAATGCAATGTATATGTGTTTATAAAATTGTATTACGGTGTTGTGATGTTTTTTGTTTACATTCTTTTTACCTATATCAATACTTTATGATTAATTATATAAATATTTAATTTCCTATTCTACAAGTAACTAAATCTTTTTTGTTTACATTTTCATAATCAATACTAAATAATATGACAATGATTGCTATTCTTGTAAATATTTGTTCCATTAATTTATATCTTTTTAGATCATGGCCAATATCAATGCTGGAGAAAATCAATCGCACAATTCAACAAGTCCAAATATAATCCTAGATGATTCTATGGGCTCAAATTCTTACATTGAAACACCCATCGACAAGTTAATCAAATCAATATCATACCATTTTGATAAGATTATCAATGCCAATGAAGAAGCCACCTACTATATTGTTGTTGTCAAAGAAGAAGGAATACACGAAATTGAAGATACTACACAAAAATCCCATCGCACATATGCTAAAGTTGCAGGATTCTCTTCATTTTAAAACAACTCTACTATGATGAGTAGTACAAGCAAGGTTCATCACACCAAATTATTGAACAATTTCTACTATTTCTCAATGATAACTAATGTACTTCAACTACAGTCATGTACAGTGTTTTCATGCATGTTAATAACACATATGTACATTCTTTGCAACATAGCAATGTATTTCCAACCATCCATCCTTGAAGATATCTTCTTTGTATATTAATGCTCCCATATATGTATATAATTATATATTTTTTGAAACATATGCTATAACATGTTTTAAATACACTTATTATATATATCTTCTATGTATGTACATGAATTATCATATGCATCTATACAATTTTATATTGTTTGTGAACATGTCTCGCATAAATTTATTATATATCTTCTACATATAAAAATTTTCAGAATTGTATATTGTAAAAAAAAATGCTTGTTAACGTACTCATATCTCATATACACATACTCTGTAACACACCAATGTACTTTCAATCAAATATCGTGTTATAGTTATAAACATGATTCATAACTCATATGCACATGCTCCATAACACATTAGTCTATTTTCTTTGAACATTAATTCTCACAGATATGTATATAATTGTATTTTATTTAGACATGTTTTAGATCAAATTATTATACAAACTAACATAATTTTATATTATAAAACAAACGTTTGTTATAAAAAAATTGTTTGTCATAAAAGAAATCACATAATTTACACATATGCACATAATTTACCTCTTACTTCTTACTTTAAATTATACAAAACTTTACTTTAATTACAATATCACACTATACACATTATAACATAGTACAATATAGTTTTAATCATGTGATATAATCTTATAGGATCATTTACTATTAGTATATCTAATAGTATGTTGTAATGTATTCTAATTTTGGCAATACTGTACTATAATTAAATTGAAGTTTTATATAAGATAATATAATATTACAAGTACAATATGCCATTATATATCGTACTACAATATAATATATTATATGAAATATACTATCATTTATATTAAAAAACAACTTCAATATAATGTAATACTATAATCACAATAATTCTAGAAAAAAATAAAAATAAGGGATTTATTAGTCAATATTGAAATTTAACTCACACTATTTCCATACACATGAAATTTACAGGATCAAGTTTTGTTTCTAAATATGGCCCGTCCAAAGAAACAGTTTGAATCTAAGGAACAAAGGAAACAGTTTAAGAAATAATACCAGAGATAATATAGAAAACAAAAAAGGCAAAAAAAGACTGATGTAGAAAGGGATGAACAAAGGAAAAAAAGGAATGAAGCAAATAGAATAAGATATGCTAGGAAAAAAATACAATTAACTATACAGCATTCACAAATAGAAAACATAGCAGAAGCAGATATAAACAGGGATACATTTGAACATGAAAATACTTCCAATGTTCCAATCACAAAAAATCCAAATGGATTGCTTACAATTGAATTCAAATGTATTGCAATGATTTTCCACAATAATTTAGATGCATATAAGGCCCCTTCAGTTTTTCATACTTGTGAAGAATGTTACGTCAAAATTAAAATATCCCAAACTGCACAAGGCCCTATCTGCAGTAGATGCAAAAAAGAAAGAGGTGTGAACAGGGTTTCAGATGCACATAATATGAACCCAGAACACCAAACACCTGAACTATCAAAACAGACACAAGTAGAAGAAATTTTAATCACTCGTGTATGCCCTATACTACAAATTACACATGCAAGAGGTGGCCAATATAAATATAGAGGACACTCTATAAGCTTTCCACAACATATTGAATACATACCAAAAAAATTACCCCACTACATTACAGATTTACAAATCATAATAGTTAAAAGGAAAGATCAATGTGACACAAATTATCACTTCACAGTGAACAAAGATCATGTTTATAAAGCACTACAATACAAAATCAACCATGACAAATTTTACTCTGATGTCACAATTGATCCAAATGCTCTTGAAAATTTATCTTCAAACTATAACGAAAAAAATCTTTGCTCAACTTCAAACAGTGCATATTCAATTAGATGCAGATCAAAGTGAATACTAGTAAAAGTGATATCATTGACCACACTACATCAATAGCTACTCAAAAACTCAATGAACAAACAAAAATGGAGTTGACTAATGCATGGGTTAACAACCCAAATACAAATCAAATAACATTTATTAATTGGCCAACAATCGGTGGATCTCAAATAAATGAATATGTAACATTAGGATTACTTGATATGGCATTCCAACCTTATTTCTTGATGGTAGATGTGATTGGTTAGATCCACGAATCAAACAAATACATCTCCATGAATATGTAAAGCACCTATTTTGATATAAAGACAACTGCTTTGCAAAACATCCACATTTTCAATACTATATGGCAAATATGATAATGAGACATCAAGCACAAATTTCAATTGCAATTTTTGTGTATAAAAACATCCATGACATGAAATTCACTATACATGAGCTACTGTTGCAACACAATGATCTATTGAGAGGGGGGGTGAATTAGTAGATATTGAAATTTTTATCTCTCAATACTTAATGTAGATTAATTATTTGAATTTTATAATGTGCAGATAAAAGCTTAAAAGGAAAACACATGAGAGAGAACTCATGCAGTCATCACATAACACCAAATGTATGTGGAAAACCCAAGATTGGGAAAAACCACGGTGAGAATTGCTACTAGGATCTACTATCCTAATCCAACCTCACAAATAAAGCTCCGCTACAATGATTTTAAGGGCACCAACCCTAAGGAGATTCCAATCCCCTAGTTTTAGAAGCATCCACTCCAAGGAAGCACCTACTTCCTAACCTAAGCACCTACCTAGATGTCTGATGACACCCACCAATCAAATTAACAATGTAGGATATTACAATTTTGATGACCAATCTATGTTGCAACTTACTTGCAACTGCACATACATGTATGTTGCACTTTCTGCAACTCTTCCTCTACTTTGCACTTCTTTATCCAATCTGCATTCACCTCTTTTTTTGCACTTTTGTTCTCTACATCTTCTACTTGCTCAACAACACATCTCCTTTTCTGTAATACACCAATTTGAATGAGTGGAACCCAAATAAAAAGCACTAATACAATCAAGGGTTTTACACTAAATATAAATCTAGATTTGAATTCCTGATTTTTGTTTGGTTCAACTTATTTAGGCATAGTGCATTCTTTCTCTACAATCATGTTCTCTACACTCTATTGCTCCCAACTCATCTTTCACACACTTCTCTCTCACCTTGTAACTAACCGCTTCTTCACACACCGCAACTATCTCATTGGATTTCTTTTCTTTGTTAATTGGTAGACATTGCCTCAAGTCATGTGCCACCCACCAATACAACTGGTGCATCCATTAGGGTTTTCATTCTTACTTCTTCAAGAAGCATTCTTTGTTTTGAGACATACCCACATTAATTCCTATCTCAAAAAGTCTTCTAGGATTGGTGATCTATAAACCCTAAATTAGATATGCATTTAATGTAATCCTTTGTTCATAAGATCTAAATCTGATCTTTGTTGAAATAACACTCTATGCCATCATTCTGCAACTCATATCACCAATTAAATCGATCGTTGGAGCAAGTAGACCAATTAATTTCATTCATTTGGTTGGCTGCCAGTCAGAAACCACTTACATGGACTTAACCATTTGAAACCACCACCTTCAAATTCTGACCATTGATCTTGTCACTTCGCGCCATGATCTATGGTTCTCCATTCATCTTGATGACTTTAAGACACCACTGTCATATTATTCTTCTTTAAATCTCTATCATCGATCTCACAGCTTTATGACCATCATGCATTGTTGCATTGAAGGGACTTGTAGATCACTCACTCTAAACTCTTTCTTTCTCTTTGATAAATTTCCTTTGACCTACATGTCCACATCATCATCACACAATTCACAATAAGGATATGAATTTCTCAATCGAACAATCATTCTTCACCATTTTTCATCACACATCAACAACTACTATCGCCTTCTACCACGTGTCATAAGCTTACTTGATCATCATCTTCATGTGTCAGCTATATCTACCAACTGTTATCCAACTTATCGTTGTATCAAAGGGACTCATTATCGAGTCACTTTGATGTACATTCTTCTCACTGATGAAGAGCCATCAGAATGTTGAGAGGACACAAAAATGCCTCTCACCAAATTGGCATTGTATCATCAATAGCTCCATCATTCTTCGCATACCATCATCGTAGTGTCGAAGAGATACTAAAAGGACTCCTTCCAATATATTGAGGTCTCTCCAATTAGATGCCTATGCATCCACATTTTCTTCTACAGCATCACCCTAATCAATGCAAACAATTGCTACCACTTTTCAGCCACATCATCTTCATACTGCACTTCATGGGACTCTGATAGTCATCCTTCAAAAGCGTGAAGTCACATCGATAAACACATAATGTAGCCTTTGAATGCTAGGAAAAGGAGGTCAGTTTCCCTACAATTGCAAAGACATAAGTGATGACTTAAATGACCTACAACCGGTAATAACAAGTCACCGAAAAAATAGAACATTGCTTGAATGCTATGACTATAAATTCTTCCTTTCACCCTTTTGATCAACTTGTGCATCACTTTGCAAGATATGATCTTTGCAACATGAACGACTTGCACATTTCTAGGGCCTGATCTACACCTTTTGACATCAATGCCAATAATATGCTAACAATCTCCCCCTTTTTCATCGATGGAAAAACTCTAAATGTTCATACAAATTGTAACATTTAAGCTTAGTACCAACTAAATCATTTACACAACAATTCACTCCCCCTTTGGCCTACATCTTCTCCATGCTCCTATTTTCTTATTTTGAGCATTTGCACACCTCTCCCCATTTTACATCAATGGCAAAGGACAGACTCCCCCTGACAAGATACTCCTCTAGACTTGATCTCATCCACATTTCCAAGGATAAATGAAGTACAATTGAGGCTCCCCCTAGATGCATACCTTATCACTAGAGTCTAGTGATGTGATGTGGGAGCAATTACTCCTAGCTTTTGCCTCAGATATTCAAATTTCTCGATGGGAAGAGGCTTAGTGAAAATGTCAGCTACTTGTTCTTTTGTTGGGATATATTCCAAGTTGACCCCTTTATCTACAACTTTCTCTCTAATGAAGTGATACTTAATATATATATGCTTGGTTCTGGAGTG
The DNA here is from genome assembly GCA_007258455.2 of Sequoia sempervirens. Classification (NCBI taxonomy): domain Eukaryota; kingdom Viridiplantae; phylum Streptophyta; class Pinopsida; order Cupressales; family Cupressaceae; genus Sequoia; species Sequoia sempervirens. The sequence continues at coordinate 256,163,897 of VDFB02000017.1, forward strand.
CATCATAGGATTCTTTGAAATGTTTATGGTGCTTGAATTATGACAAAAAATTGAGATTGGTTCTTTACATATTCTACCTTGATGTCCTTAAGTGTCTACTTCATCCATAGGACCTAATTACAACAAGTCGTTGTTGCTACATACTCTACCTCGGTTGTGGAGAGATTAAATGACTCTTTCTTCTTACTCATCCATGAAACCAATCTGTTTCCTAGAAAGAAGGCTCCTCCACTAGTGGGTTAGTGCAAAATCATGGGGGTCCAAACTAGGCCCTTAAGTGGCAATGAAAATTTAGAAAATAGACTTAGTCAGCTTGATATAAAAAATTGAATAAGTTATTAATATAATTTGAAAAATATATAAGAACAAAATTTATAGCAAGTTGAATGTAGTTTCTAAGATACTATTCCGTTTTTAGAAAAAAATAAATCTATTTGGTGAAAATTTGAAATTTCAATGTAGTAGTACTAAATTTTCAGGAAAAAATAAAAAGTAGGTGTATGTCTGACCAATCTAAGTACAATAAAAAAGTAATATATTTATTTGAAACTTTCAATACAAGTCGAGGACACATGCCCAGATGTTTCACATTCTTTTTGTAAATTTTTTGCAAGTAAATAATTAGTTATGAATTTTTTTTTTTTATTTTTTAAATATTAAAACTTGTTTGTCTGACCACCATAAGTTGGTCTAAAATTTATGAAATTCTTTTTTTTTTTATCCTATAGTATGGGAAGCATAAAATTTGCTACATCTTTCAAATTCAAAAAATGTAAAATCATTTAAGAATCATAGATTTTTTTCAATAAACCTACCAGTCAAGTCCTTAGTCAGAATGTATGTAAAAAATCAATAATAATTATTTATTTAATTACAAATAAGGCATATCTTATATTTTTGGAAAGATAACAATTTTCTCAATAAACCCTTTTTGTTTCATTAAATTTAGATAATAAAAAGAAGTCATCAGCCATTTTTGGTCATATCACCATTTTTTTGGACACCCATGATCCTACACTCACCCTAGTGCTTTTTATGTCATCTATGATTCTAGCCCAATCAACATCAGTATATGCTATCAACATGAAATATTTGATTTTGGTGTACCACAACCCATAGTCAATAGTACTTCTAATCTATTTGAAGATTCTCTTCACTACATTTACATGAGACTCTTTTGGTGTAGCCTGAAATCTTGCAACCATACATACTACTTGTATAATGTTTGGTCTTGATGCAGTTAAGTATAGAAAGCTTCCTATCATTAAACTATACATGGTCTAATCTGCATTTGCGGATTCATATAATTTTCTCAATTTTCAACAAGTTATCATGGGGTACTGACTGGCCTACTGTACGCCATTCCAAATTTCTTGAGCAAACTTAGCATAATTAGTTTGAGATATGAATAGCCCATTATCAATTTGTACAATTTGTAGACCAAGGAAAAAAGGAAAATCTCTCAACATAGACATTTCAAATTCATCTTGCATATGTGTAGCAAATATTTGACACATTTTATCATTGCTACCTCCAAATATTATATCATCTACATAAACAACAACAATAATCATGTGCTCACCTTTTGATTTAAAATATAGATTGTTGTCTACACATCCCTTTTTGAAGCCTTGTTGTTGTAGGTATTGGTCCAATATAGAATACCATGCTCTAGGTGCTTGTTTTAGACCATAAAATTCCTTCCACAATCTACAAACATAATCTTCTTCTAAGAGCTGAAAACCTTCTAGTTGTTCAATGTAGACTTCTTCTTCAAGGTTTCCATTCAGAATGAAGATTTGGCATCCATTTGATATACCTTGAATCCCTTGTAAACTAAAAAAGCAAGAAACATTCTTATTGCTTCTAATCTTGCTATAGGTGCAAATGTTTCTTCAAAATCAATGCCTTTAACTTTTGCATACCCCTTGCACACTAGTCTGGCCTTGTTCCTAACCATAGCTCCATCTTCATTCAACTTATTTATGAATACCCATTTAGTACCAATTACATTTTTGCTTGATGGCCTAGGAACTAATTCCAATGACTTGTTCTTCTCAATCCGATTGAGTTCCTCTTCCATGGCTTTTATCCAACTCTCATCTTTGTTGGCTTCATTACATCTCTTTGGTTCGATTTGAGACATGAGAGAAAAAATTACTTGTTCCTTTTTCCTTGCAAGTCTTCTCCTTATCTAAACTCCTTCATTTTTGTTACCAATTATTTGATCTGCAGGGTGATCCATTTGCACATATTTTGCAAGGGCTCATTCAACCTCTTCTTCATTTTCTTCTTCTTCAACTGTTGGACTAAATTCATTATCATCTAATTTAATCTCAGAATTATTTTTTCTAGGCTTACCTTGACTTTCATTTTCATCAACCTTGACATTGATGCTTTCTACAATCTTGTGGAACCTCTTGTTATAGCACTTGTAGGATTTTCTTTGAGTGGAGTATCCTAAAAATATTCCTTCATCACATCTTGAATCAAATATCCCCAAGTCTTCATCATCTCTTTTAATGTAGCATTTACTACCTAACACTCTAAAGTACTTGACTAACACAAGCTTGCCATACCACAATTCATATGATGTTCTACCACTATTTTTCCTTAGAAGGGCTATGTTTTGAATATACACAACAGTATCAACTACTTTCTTCCAAAAGGTATTTTCCAAAATTTCCTCATTTAACATTGCTCTAGCCATTTCCTTCACAATCTTGTTTCTTCTTTCTACCACGCCATTTTGTTGTGGCGTTCTAGGAGTTGAATATTGTCATTTAATTCTATGATTTTCACAATATTATTTGAATTCACTTGATGCGAATTCTCCACCTCTATCTGATCGAAGACACTTATTTTTTCTTTCAGTTTCCTTCTCTACTAGCTCTCTGAAGATCTTAAACTTCTCAAATGCTTCAACTTTCTCCTTTAAAAACATGACCCAAGCCATCCTAGTATAATCATCAATCAGTAGCATAAAGTATCTCTCACCTTGCAACCCCCTTGTCCTTGTTGGACCACATAAATCAGTATGGACTATTTCCAAAGGTTTTATGGTTGAATAATCCTTTGTTGGAAACTTAAACCTTGTTTACTTTCCTTGTTAGCATCATTTACAGATTGAATTTTTAGGTTTTGCAATCTTAGGCATGTTCCTAACCAGTCCTTTTGAGCTTATCTTCACTAAATTGTCAAATTTTACATGCCCTAGTCTTCTATTCCACAACCAATTCTCATTTTCTTGACTAATTATACAATTGTGGCCTTTTACCTCATAAAGGTTGTAGAGATTACTATCAGTCCTTACTTTCTTATCTTGCAGCCTTCAAATTTAAATACTATTTTGTACCCATTGTCACACATCTGGCTAACACTAAGGAGATTGTGTTTCAAACCCTCAACATAGAGAAGATCTTTTGTCTTATTCTTCCCATCTAGGCTTGGGATCCATTTACCACAGCTTTTGAAAGAGGTGTTATCACCTAGAGGCTTACTGACACTTCTTTACACTTCTTGAGTTCAATGAATTTTCTTTTATCTCCAATCATATGCTTATCAATTACCCACATTTTTTGTTTCTTTGCATGCAGTGTTGTTTGGGCAATCATAGATTGGGTGGAACTCTGCTCTTTCTCGTTCCACACCTTCTTAGGTTTCTTTTCAACATTCTCTTTCCTTTTCTCAAAAATTTTAGTTTCCTTTTCCATTTTGAGAGGTGAGTTTTTCTTCTTCTCAGACTGAATATTTGGTCTTGTAAATGTTGTTCTACATTCTCTAGCTACATGACCAAAGTTGTTGCAATCGTAACAGACTATATTCATGTCAACCAAGGGAGCAAATGATTTTTTTCTTACAAAATTTGTATTCTTCCTTAGAATGAATCTACACTCTCTAGCCCTATGACTAAAATGATTACAAGTATAACAATACCCATAGAAGTATGATGAGTACCTAGTCATGGTGTTTCCTTTAGCTGGAGGTGAGAATATTCTTTGTTTCAACTTTCTTGAATAATGCACTCTCGTGAAGCCTTCATCATCTGCCCTTTTTGTGTTTTGCTTCTTCTTTGACTGAGCAGGAGTAGTCTTGTTGTCTTTCTTGTCTTTAATCAACTTCTTCTCTTCATCAACTTTCTCTACCTCTGCAAATTTCTTTTCATCTTTAAAGATATCCTTAGTGTTAGGTTTTTCATCATTAAGGACTACATTTTCTTCAGCCCTGAATCTTTCATAGAGTTTTGCAGAGGCGTCAACAAATGAGCTCTTTCCTTTCTCCAATCCTAAGCCATTTTTTTCTTTATTCGTTGGTTTTTGTGTACTTATCAACTCATTCAGAATGTCTGGGCTACCTTTTAATTTTAGACCCTTATTGATATTCTCATTGGCTTTCTCCAATTCCTTTCTTAAGGCAACTATTTCTACCTCAAGCTTCGAAAATCTATCCACTTCAGATTCTAGTGTGGACTTCATTACTTCTTCTATTCTTTTGGCTTCCTCCACTTGAAGTTTCAAGCTTATTACCAATTGATTAGACTCCTCAAGATCCTAGGTTAGCTTGTCATTCTCCTTTGACCACATTTTTTCAATTTCTTATTTTCCCTTTTAAGATCATCAAACTTATCTCTTAGTTCATTGAGATCTTCAAGAGCACTGATCAATTCCCCCTCAAGATCAACAACTGCTTCCTCTTCACATTCTACATAGAGGTATTCAAATTTTCCACCCTTCTAATCCTTTGATTCCTTGGCCATACAGAGGAATTCTCCCTCTTCTTCCCCCATTACTAGAGCATGATCTTGTTCATCATATAAACTATCACTAGAATCAGATGAATCACTTTCTGCCTGAATGTATAGGCTCTCATTTTTCTTTCCAAAACTCCTGCGTTTAGGATGATAATGTTTCTTATTTTTTCTATCTCCTTCTTCCTCAGTGTTGTCTTCTTTATCATAAGGGAATTTAGAAGAAAAATGACCTATTCTACAATAGTTAAAACACTTGAAGGGCAACTTACCTTTATACTTGTCGGATTCTCTCCCTAGTCTTCTTATGAAGTTTGCTTCTTCCTCATCAGCCTCTTCATGGTCTAATGTAGTGGCTACAAATTTATATTTTTTATTTGTGTCATCCTTTTCCCTTTTAACGACCTTGAATGCAACTTCTCTTCTAGATGGTTCAATATCTCCCATTCTCATCTCATATGTCATAAATATTCCATGCAATTCATCAAGGATGAGCTTATCCACTTCTCTTCCTTCTTTAATTGCAAAGATCTTGGGGTCATATCTATTCTCCATAGACCTTAGAACTGTTAGCACAACTATGGATTCTTTTACTTCTTCTTTGAAACCTCTAATAGAGTTTAATACATCATCAAATCTTAGAAGGTAGTCTGCAATCTTCTCCTCTTCAGTCATCTTTAAGCCTTCAAATTTTTCTCTTAGTACTTGAAGCTTTGCCAACTTCACCTTTTTATCTCCTTCATAGATGTTTTTCAATTTTTCCCGAACATCATATGTAGTTTGAAAATGCATAAGATTTCCATGCACAAAATCAGATTAGTTCATAATAGAAAATTAGGCTTTTTCATTATTCTCATAGCCCTTCTTTCCTGTAGCGTCAGTGGGAAGAGTGGCAGGGAATTTTTTTTTTGGTTTTGACTAATATCCAAACATCAAGTCTTAGAGATCCCAGATAACCCTTCATTAAAGAACTCCACTTGGCATAATTTGTTCCATCGAACCAAGGTGTCTTGCTTGAACCTTCCTGATTTTTCATTGTGTTAAAACTACCTGAATCTACCCAAGTTGATTAAGCTTTACCTAGGGAACCTAGGGCTCTAATACCAATTGTTGGAACACGGTGATCTACTAAGAGGGAGGTGAATTAGTAGATATTGAAATTTTTATCTCTTAATACTTAATGTTGATTAATTATTTGAATTCTATAATGTGCAGATAAAAGCTTAAAAGGAAAACATGTGAGAGAGCGCACATGCAACCATCACATAACACCAAATGTACGTGGAAAACCTAAGATTGGGAAAAACCACATTGAAAAATGCCGCTAGGATCTATTGTCCTAATCTAGCCTCACAAATAAAGCTCTGCTACAATTATTTTAAGGGAACCAACCCTAAGGATATTCCAATCCCTGGTTTTAGGAGCATCCACTCCAAGGAAGCACCCACTTCCTAACTTGAGCACCTACCCAGATATCTGATGGCACCCATCAATTAGATTAACAATGCAAGATATTGCAGTTTTGATGACCAATATATGTTGCAACTTACTTGCAATTGCACATACATGCATGTTTCACTTTTTGCAACTCTTCCTTTGCTCTGCACTTCTTTATCCTCTCTACATTCACATATTTTTCTACACTTCAATTCTTTACATCTTCTACTTGCTCAGCAACACATCTCCTTTTCTGTAATACACAAGTTTGAATGAGTGGAACCAAAATAAAAAGCACCAATACAATCAAGGGTTTTATACTGAATATAAATCCAAATTTGAATTCTTGATTTTTTTTGGTTCAACTTATTCAAGCATAGTGTATTCTTTCTCTGCAATCACGTTCTCTACACTCTACCACTCCTAACTCTTCTTTCCCACACTTCTCTCTCACCTTACCAACCGCTTCTTCACACACCACAACTATCTCATTGGCTTTCTTTTCTTTGTTAACTAGTAGACACTGCCTCGAGTTGTGCATCAATGACTAATGTAACTAATGCATCCATTAGGGTTTTTATTCTTACTTCTTCAGGAAGCATTCTCTGCTTTGAGCCATACCCACATTAATTTTTGTCTCAAAAAGTCTTCTAGGATTGGCGATCTATAAACCCTAAATCAAATACACATTAAATGTAATCCTCTATTCATAAGATTTGAATCTAATCTTTGTTGACATAACACTCTATGCCACCATTCTGCAACTTATATCACCAATTAAAGAGATCATTGGAGTAGGTAGACCAATTAATTTAATTCTTATGGTCAGCTACCAGTTAGAAACCGCTTACACAGACTTAACCGTTCGAAACCACCACCTTCAAATTTTGACTATTGATCTTGTCACTTTGTGCCATGATCTATGGTTCTCTATTCATCTTGACAACTTTAAGACATCACCATCAGATTTTTTCTTCATTAAATCTCTATCATTAATCTCACAACTTTATGACCATCGTGCATTTTTGCATCAAAGGGACTTGTAGATCACTCACTCCAAACTCTTGCTTTCTCTTCGATAAACTACCTTTGACCTACATGTCCACATCATCATCATGAAATTCACAACAAGGATGTGAATTGATCAATCAAAAGACCATTCTTCACCATTTGTCATCACACATCAACAACTACTATCACCTTCTGTCATGTGTCATAAGCTTACTTGATTTTCATCTTCATGTGTCAGCCATATCACCGCCAACCATTATCTAACTTATCATTGTATCGAAGGGACTCATTATTGATTCACTTCAATGTACATTCTTCTCATTGATGAAGAGCCATTAGAATGTCAAGGGGATACAAAAATGCCTCTCACCAAATTGGCATTGTCTCATCAATAGCTCCACCGTTCTTCACATGCCATCATCGTAGTGTCGAAGAGACACTAAAAGGACTCATGTTGACATATTTAGGTCTCTCTGATTAGATGCCTTGCATCCACACTTTCTTCTGCAACATCACCCTGATCAACACAAACAACTGCCGTGACTTTTCGGCTACGTCATCTTCGTACTGCACTTCATGAGACTCTGATAGTTGTCCTTCAAAAACATTAAGTTGCATCAATAGATGCAAAATTTATCCTTTGAATGCTAGGCAGAGGGGGCTATTTTCCATATGATTGCAAAGACATAAGTGATGACTTAAATGACCTACAACCAGTAATAATAAGTCACCGAAAAAATAGAACATTGCTTGAATTCTATGACTATAAACTCTTCCTTTCAATTCCCTTTTGATCAACTTGTGCAACACTTCACAAGATATGCTCTCTACACCATGAACGAATTGCACATTTCTAGGGCCTAATATGCACCTTTTGACATCAATGACAATAATATGCCAACATCTACGTGAACATATGAGCAATATGCCAGAATCACATCTTGTAGATAGATTGATGTGACATGGAACTTCGTTAAGATGCACAAGATCACATTGGACAAGATGTCATGCAAAATTGATAGACATGCTACATCAAATTGGTACACCTAAAATATTATTCACATTGAGTGTAGCTGACCTCTATTGGCCAAATTTACATGTGCTAATGACAAGGACACCTCCAATAGATCCACGACATGTGCATCTTTGGCGAAAACAAAATATTATCAACTATCCTCATATTGTAGCATAGTACATACACTTACGCCACTCTCAATTCAAAAAATAAATCCTTCGAAAAGGAATAAATGTTAAAGATTATTGGCCTAGATACAAGTGGAAACATAGAGGATCAATGCATATACATGGATTTTTTTGGCTACATGAAGCACCAAACATGGATACTATTGATTGGTTCGACAATGAACAATGAAATGCAGCTAAAAGATACTTCAACAATATTGTTCATGCATGGAATCCAACACATACTACAACTGGCCAAAATTCATAGGTACAACATCAATATACACAAAAATACAACATTCCAATACATTTTGTATATCTGTCTAATATAAAAAATTTAACAATTGAACATCCTACAACAGGCATTCCAACATATTGCTATACACCCATGTCTCAAAAATACAAGGCAACTTGCAGAAACCGATGTAGAAAAGGACTATGAGGAGAAATCAAGCATTGTACAAAGACATACAATTTGTAGAAAAGGTGCATGCCTATGAAAGAAAAATGGTAAAATGGTTTGTAGGTAAGACTTGCAACAAAATTTAAATATACAGTATTTTTAACAATGTATTTTTCCAATTCGTTAAATAAATATAATGAAATGCTAATAATATGTCTTACAGGTACAATACTCCATGGTCACTAAATTTACAAAGACCAAAATTATATAAAAATCTAGAAATCGACGAAAAAAATTTTGAACCTATGAGAAATGATGAAAGGCTTAACTCGTACAATTGTCATATCTTGCAACTATGGAGAGCAACTATAGATTGGAAACCGGTTCTTTCAAAACTTGTTGTGGTTAAATACATTTCCAAGTACACAACAAAAGTAGAGAGAAGCTCATAAACCTACCAACATATGTCAGTACATCTTGCAAATGTCAAAAATCCATATGATCTGGCTGTAAAAGTGTATAAGAAGCTCATAATAAAAATGATAATAGAAAGGGATATTGGAGCACAAGAAACAAGCTATATGTTATTAGAACTCCCATTGGTGGAAAGCAATAGAAGATTTATAAATCTAAATGTATGAACTGCAGTTTTCAAACATATGGTATTACATCAAGACAATAATGAAGAAGAACAAGTACTATCTTACATTAATGCATACAAAAATAGACCCCCCCACATGGAAGCAATATCACTAATTAATTCAGTAAAATCATGGATATATAATGTTAAGCGTAAAAGTGAAAACAAATGGAATCCAAGAAAAACACCAGTTATTGTACGAATCATTCCTAAATTTCTATCTATTCCTCTAAGGGAATCAAATAAATGGTTTGATTTTTTCTTCTCAAAATTGTTCCTTTACAAACCATTATGTGACATTAGAAGAGATATTGGTCATAACAATGATTCAGTACTATCAAATTGGGAAATCCATGACTACAATCAATGGCATGTCGAGCGGAGAACAAGCACAAAACTATTGAAAACAATAGCAATTCTCAATCAGAAGACTGACATTGTCCAACATACCACTACAGAGCATGAATGGGAAATCATATCAAGACTACAACATGGTCAAACCATGCACATTTCAAAGATAGATATGTTGGTAAGAAGAGATTTAGACAAGCAAATAGACTAGTCTACCAACTTCAAAAGTGAACAATATACAAACACAACTATCAATTTTACTACCACTATGAAGAGTACTGACTCTCTAATTCATCATAATGTGGAACAATTTACCAACTATGAAAATATCAACAACCAACAACATAAGATAGTTAATATTATTCTCTCACACTACAATGCTGAATCAAAATAAATCTCCACTATTTATGATTATTTAAGGAACAATAGGAACAAGAAAGTCATATGTTATAGGTGCAATAAAAGAAACACTTCAAAAAGCTTCAATGCCAAATCAATCTCCCCTTCTTCTACTCGCTCCAACTACAGTAGCAACATTCAATATCAGAGCATTAACTATTCATTCAAAATTGAAAATTCCAATAAGAGACTTCAAAGAACTTGAAGGCACAAGATTAACACATTTTCAACAAGAATTAGAACATATCAAATATATATTGATTGATGAAATGAGCTTTCTGGCAGTGATAACTTTAAGAAACCCCCCTCAAAAAAAGATGTAAAAATCTGGCAAATCTTTCATTTTTTTGAAAAAAATATTACTTTTATTGGCGAATTTTTTTACATCACTAAAATTTTGTAGAAAATTTTGGCGAATCTTGAAAAATAATAGGAAAATGTATTAATCAAGATGGTGAATCCATCCAATCTAAAAATAATTCTCATGGAATAGTAGGGTCCCAAGGGTGGAAATTGTTGATGGGTATAAGGGGTAGACAATAATATTTACTTGTCACCATTGTTTTAAAATATGATATAATGTCCCTCATTATATATTCTACAAGGTAAAATGTACCCACGATCTATAATTCTCATGGGGTTCGAAATTTCTTTTAGATCATTGATCCAACAACCCTCATTGTACTCTCCAAGGTAAAATGTACCCACATTCTATATTGCTCATAAGACCCAAAATTGTGGGCCCCATGAGCATTAGAGATCATGGGTACATTTTACTTCATGCAATACAACAAGGGCCATTAGATTATACTATAAATCAATGGTAGAAACTTAAGATTAGAAATATGGTCCTAAAGCAACTAATAATTATGATATACTATTGACGAATTAATATAGATTTCTACTATAATTTATAAAATTTAGGCGAATCCGATCTAATCATGTATCAAATATTGGTGAATTTTTTAGTTAAATTTTTTGATAAAATAATTTCTTTGGTGATTTAAATAAGACTACGACAAAATTTTGTAAAAATATGGCAATTCAAGTCACATTACAGCTCAAACTATTAGTCAATTTTGGATTCCCAAATTTCAACTATTAGCCAATTGGTGAATATTAGCCACTAAAAAAATCACTACTTTTTGGGTGAAAAATTACTTGAAAAGATAGACTGTCGACTCCACCAAGCCTTTCCACAAAATTCAAATCAAAACTTTGTAGGTTTCTCTCTCACTCAAAATTTAAACACCATACATTATTTCTCTTTAGAAAATTGATTTTATATGTACTACAATTGAATATTTACCATAAATAATTTTTAACACAATATTTATGAATTGCTTCTAGGAATATCATTGATTTTGGTTGGAGACCTCAGACAGTTGCCACTAGTTAATGACAAACCAACATATAGCAACAAAAGCCGAGCTAGAATATTGTGGGAAGAATTTACAAATTTTATTACATTAGATCACATTTTCAAACAACATGGACTAAACAATGATCAACAAAGATTTCGCTAGCTGCTAGCAAACATTAAAGATGCAAACCCTACAATAGATGATTGGGAACTTCTAATGACAAGGTATAATACAAGGCTTGATGCAACAATGAATCCAGATTTCAAAAATAATGTTCATTTGTTTTCAACAAATGAAAATGTTCACATCCACAACAGGAAAAAATTACACACATTGGCAAAACCAATTGCAAGTAGTGTTCCAACAAAAAATAGCACAATCAGTCTAGCAAAAGAAAGTCTAGACGATGAACAAGATACAAAATTATTAATAAGTATAAATGTAAGAGTTATGTTAACAACAAACTTGTGCATACAAGCAAGGCTAGTAAATGGAGCTCTTAGATTCATTCAATAGATCATATATAAACTAGGAACGACACCACCACAACCACCAACATATGTATTGGTCAAATTTGACAGTTACTTTGGAATATCCTTTGACAATCAACACCCATGTATTTTTCTAATCGCAACAATCCAACAAGGAAGCTCAATGAAAATATTGTTAAGATTAGTTTGGGCACTAACAATACACAAAGAACAAGGTTTAACTCTTCAAAAACAACTTTCGATATAGGCCCAACTAAAAGAACATGATTAATATTTGTCAGAATTTCTTGTGTAAACTCTATACAAGGACTCTGCATTATGCCTCCATTCGCATTCGACATATATGAAAAAATCAAGATAGGAAAACAAATTACAAATAGAAAAGCAGAAGAGCATAGGCTTAAAGCCTTAGAAATAAATTAATGTTAGTTCTAGAAAAATTTTTTCAAAATTATTTGTAATTAATTATAAAATTATAAACGAAAGCTGCAATTTATGTAACACTTTACAATTACCAAGTTACATTCTTCCTTATTTGCAATTAATTATGAAATTATAGATAAAAGCCACAATTCACAACACTGAAAATGAATTTGCTTCAACTCCTATCCGTAAGTGATTTTAGTTCTATTGTATTAGAATTTTTAATTATAATTCGTTAATTATTAACTTCTTCGGAAAAATAATGGAAAAAATACACACTTGATTTTCTTAATTGATTACACTTCTACAAGCAATGATTATCCTTTTTTTCAAGTTATCATGGTCATGAAATTATGAAAATTTATTATCATTATGATGAATTGTGCAACCTTAGACTATTGAAAAATGATTCAATAGAAGGAAATGTTGGATATTGCTGATATGTGGTTGTCATTGATGTCGACACTATTGGCATTAATGTCTTTAAGGTTGTATATGTCGAGGATATTGAGAAAATTGTAATAAAATAAGTTGCAGGTTGTCAGTGATGTAGTGAAGTTATGTTGTTGGCTAGCTTAGTATATTGATGATAAGAGGTTGTGGATTAAAGGGTTTGTTGTTGAGTATATCCATTTTATCCATGTAAATTTTCAAAGATCCCCATGAAGATTTAATCAAGTTATGAGTATTTGTGTTTTGACAGTTGTTCTGTTGCTTTAGTTGGTGTTCTTGAAAGATGATAATGTGATCCTAGTAATTTGAGTTGTTGCAGATGTTTTTGTAGTGATTCATGATGCTTGTGGATGTTTCTAGATCATGCTCTATTTGTGTTGTTGGTCCACATTGATCGCTGTGGTAATGATTGGTGAGTTTCTTTTGTGAGTTCATGTTTTTCATGATCATGGCCGACAGGGTGATTGTAGCATGTTGTGGATCTTTGAGGCATAATTTTTGAAGGTGTTTCATGTTTGAGGATGTTGTTTTGGGTCCTATGTTTTGGCTGACATTGGTTGATTCGCATTGATAATTATTTATGTTTTGGGCCGATAATTTGTACACATTTTATACTTTGTTAAGTCGACATGTAGTCAATGTAATCTCTAGTTGTGGATATATATGAGCGATTGTTTATACTATTTGAGGGCATGTGATGTAGTAATGATGTGAGTGGTGTGCGAAGTGTGTGAGTGTTGCGCGTGAATAACATTCTAATCTTTCGAAGGAAGAGGCAGAGTGTGAAGAAGAGTGAGCAGATGTTTATGTGTTTAACTAGAACTATAATTAGGCATTAGCAAAGGCTATTTTCTCAGTTCAAAATCTTGCAGATGTAATCTGAATGTTTCTGTAAGACAGTGTGTCTTCCTTTGGGTAGTAAGCCTTTTTATATTTGAGTAGTGAGCTTTAAGCAGTGTGCCTAAATGCATGTGCATTCCCATTTATAATTCTTCTATACTTTTAACAGGGCATAATCTTGTGGACTAACCTCCACCGTGGTTTTTCCCCTAATAGAGTTTCCACGTAAAAAAAATTTGGTGTTATGTGTGTTTCTAATGTGGTGATGGTTTATTCTTTCATGTTTATATATCAGATTTGAGAATAAGTTTAATATTTATAATTTATGTGACAACCGATTCACCCCCCCTCTCAGTTGTGTGTCCTTGTGTTTCCAACAATTGGTATTAGAGCAGGTTCCTTGGAAGAAGTTTAATAGTTTGAGGTGATCTGGGATGGTGACATATAAGAAGGATAGTCTGAGATTTGATGGAACTAGTTATTCTATATGGAAGACTCGAATGGAGTGTCATCTGAGATGCATTGGTGAACCTTACTGGAAAATTACAAAGAATAGATATATCATCCCACATAATGGTCCTTCTATTGTAGATGAGATTAAGGAAGCTAAGTACAATATCATGGCTAAGGAAGCATTGTTGAGTGCTCTGACTAATTCCGAGATGACAAATGTAATGGAGCTGAAGATTGCTTATGAGATCTGGAAAAAGTTGAAAACTATGTATGAAGGTGATGCCCATGTGAAGATTGCTAAGTTGCAAAGCCTAAAAGGGAAATATGAAATGTTGAGAATGGGTGAAGATGAGAACATCACTTCTTTTATGCAGAGAGTGAATGAACTCATGTGTAGTATCAGATGTGCTGGTGGAACATTGGAAGAATCAGAGATTGTTGCTAAAGTGATCAGATCCTTGCTTGCTACATATAAAGCCAAAGCTACTGCTATTGAGGAGATATGGATTGTGACAAATGTAACCAGAGACATGTTGATTGGTAAGCTTACTGCTTTTGAGTTAAGTGAGTTTGGTGATTCTCTTCCTAAGACAGAATCTGCATTCAAAGCTACTATCTCCAGAAAAGATAAGCAGAGATATGATCTGGGATAAAGTTCTTCTAGAAAAATGTTCAAGTATGAGGAGGGTATGAGAGAGGTTGAAGAAGAAGAGAGAAAACTAGATGAGCTTGAAGCACTTATTGTCAAGAGGGAAGCCAGAGGAGAAGGTAAGTATAAAGGGAAATTGCCTATTAAATTTTTTTCTTACAATAAGATAGGTCATTTTTCCTCAAGGTGTCTAGAAAGAGTTCCTAAGCCAAGATTTAACAAGCCTAGATTCCAAAGAAAGTGTTATTTTGTTGTTGATGAAGGTGTGATAGATGATGAATCTGATAAAGGGAATGTAAGTGATGATGAATGGGTATTTATTGCTATTAAGGAAAATGATACAGTACCTATTGAATTTGCTAGTTGCACAAATGTGGAGAAAGCTCTAGCTGCCAGAGTTGAAGAAAAAGATGAATGGGTGATTGACAATAGATGCTCTCATCACATGACAGGTGATAAAAGTAAATTTGTGAGCTTGGAAAAGTATGATGGTGGTGTTGTAAGATTTGGTGATGATAAAGTTGGTGTAATCTATGGCAGAGGATCAATTTCTCTTGATGGTAAGCATAATACTGATGATGTTCTATATGTGGAAGGTTTGAAGCATAATCTCTTAAGTGTTGGAAAAATGATTGACAAAGGATACAATCTTCAATTCAAGAATGGGAAGTGTAGAATATTGGGGAGTTTCGGAAATGTGATTGTATCTGGTACAAAAACAAAAGGTAATATATTTCACCTGAGTACTGCTAGTAAAAGTTGTTTGATTACTCAAGTTGATGAAAGTTGGTTGTGGTATAGGAGAATGTGTCATGTAAACTTTGATAATATTATCAAGATAAGTTCTACTTAGATTGTAAGAGATCTTCCTAAGTTGATAAAACCTACTAATGCTATATGTAAGGAATGTCAGTTAGGGAAGCAAACTAGAGTTTCATTCTAGGGCAAACAACATTGTTCAAATGAAGTGTTGGAGCTTGTGCATATTGACTTGTGTGGTCCTAGAGTCAGAAGTTTACAAGGATATAGGTATTTCATGTTACTTATTGATGATTATTCTAGAATGATGTGGGTTACTTTCTTAAGGGAAAAATCTAAAGCTCTAGAGAAATTCAAGATCTTTAAGGCTACAGTTGAGACAGAGATAGGTCTGAAGATTAAATGTCTGAGATCAGATAGAGGTGGTGAATTCACTTCCAGTGAGTTTAATTCTTTTTGTGAAGAGCATGAGATAAAGAGACAATTATCTGCCTCATAGACCCCTTAGCAAAATGGAGTTGTGGAAAGGAAGAACAGGATAATTCAAGATGTTGCTAGGACTATGATGTTGGAAGGAAATGTTCCTCATATCTACTAGAGAGAAGTTGTGAGTACTTCTATTTACACTCTCAACTGGGTACAAATCAAAGGTGATACCGGTAAGACTCCTTATGAGCTATCGTATGGTCATAAGCCTACTGTTAGATACTTCAAAATATTTGGGAGTAAATGCTATATCAAAAGAGATGAAGATATAGTAAAGTTTGATGCTAGAAGTGATGAAGGAATCTTTCTTGGTTATTCTACTAAAAGTAAAGCTTACCAACGCTACAATAAGAGATTGAGGAAAGTAATTGAAAGTGCTATTGTCAAGGTTGATGAAGACACAAATAGATCATCCAAAACCTATGGATATGATTCAGACGATCAAAATGATAGTTCAGATAAAGGAAAGAAAGTTCAAATTACAAATCAAGTTTAGATCATTCCGGTGAATTAGGAAAATCAATAGGAAGGAACTAGTGAAAGTGCAGAAGTGAGATCACAAGAGCCTAAAGTTCAAGAACATCCTAAGACTCCAAGGTATGTAAGACTAAATCATTCGAAAGATAAGATTATTGGTGATAAGAACAAAGACCTGTTCAAACTAGGAGAAACATTACAGAAGAATATTGTTTGATCTCAAAGACTGAGCCTAATAGTGTCAATGAAGCATGCAAAGATGAACATATGGTGGAAGCGATGAAATAAGAACTATTGCAAATTAAGAAGAATGATACATGGATTCTTGTTCTTAGACCTAAGGACAAAAATGTAATTGGAACTAAATGCGTCTTTCAGAACAAACTGAATGAGCAAGGTGAAGTTGTTAGAAACAAAGTAAGAGTTGTGTGTAAAGGATATTCTCAGATGGAAGGAGTTGACTTTGAAGAAGCTTTTTCTCTTGTTGCTAGGATTGAAGCTGTGAGACTATTTCTTGTTTATGCTGCTTACAAAAACTTTAAGGTTTATCATATGGATGTCAATTCAACATTTCTAAATGGTGAACTGGAAGAAGTATATGTTGAGCAACCTGATGGAATTCAATTGACTGATCAGGGAGATATGGTTTGTCGGTTGAAGAAAGTTTTGTATGGACTTAAGCAAGCCCCAAGAGCATGGTATGCCAGATTGGACAAGTATTTTTTGAAGCCTGGATTTAATAAAGGTATTGCTAACAGTAATTTGTATTTCAAGATTGATCATAATATAAAGATTTGATTGTTGAAGTCTTTGTTGATGATATCATTTTTGGAGGAGATGATAGTCTATGCATGAAGTTTTCTGATGAGATGCAGAGTGAGTTTGACATGTCTATGATTGGAGAAATGAAATTCTTTCTGGGATTGCAAATTACTTAGCTAGATAAAGGGATCTTTATATCCCAGTCCAAATATGTGAAAGAATTGCTAAAGAAGTTTGGTATGGAAGATTCAAAGCCAGTTGGTACACCTATGGTGACCAGATGTAAGTTGACACAAGATGATGATTCACCTAAAACAAATCAGACTATATACAAATCCATGATTGGTGGATTTCTCTATTTGACTCAAACTAGACTTGATATCATGAATGTCGTATGCATTGTTGCAAGGTTTCATGCTGATCCTAAGGAATCTCATGTGACAGCTGTGAAGAGGATTTTTAGGTACTTGAAGGGGACAGTTGATTTTGGCATGTGGTATCCTAAAGAAGATGGCCTTGCTTTGAGTGCTTTTACTGATGTTGATTGGGCAGATGTGAATGACAGAAAGAGTACTAGTGGTGGTGCATTTTTCTTGGGAAAGAAGTTGATTTCATGGTTAAGTAAGAAGCAGAATGCCATTTCTTTATCTACTGCAGAGGAATAATACATTGTTGCTGCTAACAATTGTACTCAAGTATTGTGGATGAAGCAGATGTTGAAATATATCAAAGTTGTGTACGATGAACCTATTGCTATATTCTGTGATAATTCAAGTGAAATTAACATTTCTAAGAATCTGGTGTTGCATTCAAAAACCAAGCATACATGTCTATCAAGTTTCACTTTTTGAGAGAGAAGGTGATTGAAAAGGAAGTCAGATTGGAGTATGTGCCCACTAAGGAATAGATTACACATATCTTTACCAAGCCCTTGCCTAAGGATACTTTTGAGTATCTCATAAGGAAGCTAGGGGTGATTACCCCTCCTAATCAAAACTAAGATGCATTGACTTGCATCAATCTGTGCATTTCATAGTTATATCTTGATCTGAATTGATGTTGTGGTGGCTGCTACTCAGGGGGAGTAGTCAGATGTTCAGAGATGTGGTTCAGAGCTTGTGTGGAGAAAGATAATGTGTATCTTTTTCATTCATGTCAAAGGGGGAGAAGAGTCATGTGAAAAACTGTGAAAGAGTTAAGGAGAAAAGAATCAAAATCTAAGGGGGGGAAAGTGCTAAGAGAAAGTTGCGTTGATGGTGTTTTTCACATCATGTGTTGCCATCAATGCCAAAGGGGGAGATTGTTGGATATTGTTGATATGTGGTTTTCATTGATGTCAACACTATTAACATTAATGTCAACACTATTAACATTAATGTCTTTAAGGCTGTATATGCCAAGGATATTAAGAAAATTGTAATAAAATAAGTTGTAGGTTGTCGGTGATGCAATGAAGTTCTGATGTTGGCTAGCTCAGTATATTGATGATAAGAGGTTGTGGATTAAAGATTTTGTTGTCGAGTATATCTAGTTTATTCACGTAAAGTTTCAAAGATCCGCATGAAGATTTGATCGAGTTATGAGTATCTGTGTTCTGACAGTTGTTCTATTGCTTCAGTTGGTGTTCCTGAAAGATGATGATGTGATTCTAGTAATTTGAGTTGTTGTGGATGCTTTTGTAGTGATTCATGATGCTTGTGGATGTTTCTAGATCATGCTCTATTTGTCTTGTTGGTCCGCATCGATCATTGTGCTTGCGATTGGCAATTTTCTTTTGTGAGTTCATGTTTTCCATGATCATGGCCAACAGGGTGATTGTAGTGTGTTGTGGATCTTCGAGACATAATTTTTGAGGTTTTTCATGTTCGAGGATGTTGTTTTGGGTCCTTACTATGTTTTGGCCAACATTGGTTGATTCACATTGATAATTATTTATGTTTTGGGCCAACAGTTTGTACACATTTTATACTTTGTTAAGCCGACATGTAGTGCATGTAATCTCTAGTTGCGGATATATATGAGCGATTGTTTATACCATTTGAGAGCATGTGATGTAGTAATGATGTGAGTGGTGTGCGAAGTGTGCGAGTGTTGTGCGTGAATAACATTCTAATATTTCGAAGGAAGAGGTAGAGTGTGAAGAAGAGTGAGTAGATGTTTATGCGCTTAACTGGAACTGTAATCAGGCATTAGCAGATGTTATTTTCTCAGTTCAAAGCCTTGCGGATGTAATCTGAATGTTTTTGTAAGACAATGTGTCTTCCTTTGGGCAGTAAGTCTTGTTGTATTTGAGTAGTGAGCTATAGGCAATGTACCTGAATGCATGTGTATTCCCATTTATAATTCTTCTATACTTTTAACATGGTATAATCTTGTGGACTAACCTCCACTGTGGTTTTTCCCCTAACAGGTTTTCGATGTAAAAAATCTTGGTGTTATGTGTGCTTCTGATGTGGTGATGGTTTATGCTTTCATGTTTATATATCATATTTGAGAATACATTTAATATTTATAATTTCTATGACAACTGATTCACCCCCCCTCTCAGTTGTTTGCCCTTGTGTTGCCAACAGGAAAAAATCAACGAAATTATGGTGTAAACAAATTTATATTTGATTTTTCCAATTCAAGTTGAACTGTATTTTATATGATTATGTAGAATTTATCATAATAAAAAACTCATAATTTTCTAGTGGCTATGCAAAATGTTATTTATTTTGAACAACCAAAATGAAGAATTACAATTATTCGGGAAATTAAATATATTCTTGTAACAATTAACACTTTTGAGTTTTGTGCATGATAAATCATATTGGTATGGATGGGGGGTTGAACTTGAGAAAGATAACTATATTAATGGGAAGCTTAAAATTGAAATGGAAGCATGGACATTGTTAATTTAATCCTACTTTACTGGCTTGATTCTTACCCATACATTATTCTTTGTTGTACATGCAACTCGAAGGTTTATGGTTGACCATTTACTAATGTGAATGACCACATCATTGAACATGCCACATAAACATTCCCTGCAAATAGGTTGATTATGGATTATAGTGAAGTATTCATTCAATATCATAGAATAAAGAAATCAAAAAGATTTCAAAGGAAAAGGGCAAGGACATTGCGAAAGACTTCAAAGACTTTTGAAATTTGATAGTAGATAAATCAAATACAGCTTCAAATTTTTTGAAAATTTGTAATATTTTTGTAACAATTATTATGTTAATAGTTAATTGTAAATATATTATTAATCTACGATTTTATTTTGTTGTTAATTTCTATTATATACTGTTGAGTAACGATAAGGAAAATATTGTATCAAATCATTGAAAGACAAATTTTTTATATAAAATCATATAAAATTAATTTAATGTGCTCTCAACTCCTATCTGTTAATATCTCTGTTATCTAGAGATATTGCTCAATAAGATAACTAAACTACTAGGACAGTAACTAATAACGTGTCTATACGTATATACGTCCATTAGAAACAATATTCATGAAACTATCCGTCACAAGTACAACGAACAATCTAAACTTGTTGACTGGCGGGCTGCTGTATATCTCATCTCTTTCTAAACTAACTGCTTGGATAACCTAAAATAAAAAAATGCACTAGGTATATACAGAGGGAAATAGTCCATCCTGCTATCAGTCCTAGAAATGGTATATACAGAGGGAAATAGTCCATCTTGCTATCAGTCCTAGAAATGGCTAGCATAACTGTTCTACTTTCTGTAATTATTGCTTTGTTGGCACTTTTCTTAGGGACAGACCCATTAGGAATCAGTCTTTTATCACAACATCCAAATATATCATTTAAACCAATTCAGCTTCATCCACTTTCATCCCAACCCAGAGTTACAGATGCAAAGAACAGTCTGAAAAATGCAGAAATTGCTGCTGTGGTTGATGGTGCAGTGGGTCCAGAGAGCTTGGCATTTGACAATGATGGAAGAGGTCCTTATACAGGGGTTAGTGATGGCAGGATTCTCAGATGGGATGGCCCAACCTCGGGTTGGACTCAATTTGCTGTCACGTCACCAAACAGGTAAGTGGGTTCTTTAGATTTGCCTTCAGGAATTTCGACAGACATTCGAAATTCAAATATATGGGCCAAAGTATAATAGCCTGACAGGGAAATAGTTTGCTTGGATTTCTATGATTTTTGTTTGCTTAACCATATCACTTAAAAAGATCAAATTGATGTTATATTAGGTCTGTTAGCTTGTGATGGAGTGGGTATGTTTGTACTTTGGAGTATGTACTGTGAGAAGACCATTATATTTTGATTTTATTTTTTTGTGATCATGAGCTTAAATGCTAGCAAACTTATTTGGTTGTCACACTCATAATTATGGTTTCAGCCAAAGCTCTGGCCATTTTTAAGCCCCACTGAGCAAGATATTACAGTAAATCAGGGAAGCACTCAATCAATTAAACAGTAAAAGCCAAATAAAGGTAATTATTGAGATCATTAGCAACCCACACACCAATGTGATCCATATCTTCCTAAGTAAACACGAACCTGCCAATCCTCGTATGATGTGGTCATCTTATCCAATCTTGAGCAAAGACATGCATTACCTATATTAGCATTTACCCACTTACAGAGGGATTTTCTAAAAGGTATACGTCTAGTTAAATTTGACATAATAGATACCCCTCAAAGTTGGAATCCAAATTAAATGAGCTTTGGAGTTATCAACTATGTGATACAGCTCCATGGAACTTGTTTAGATGTAAACATTCCAAAAAAGGAACAAATATCTATTAGATTTTTAATTGGTCCGTTCTCAGTGCAACAACTCCAATCCTTTTTTTCCATACCCATTGAAAAGGATTCCTTATGTGCTTCCCTATATAAGATCACAGGGAAAAAAAATACATGAAATGAACATATAATAAGAGAAACAAAAATGGATGATAAGAAAACAACCATGACAGAAAACACAAATAATAAAAAGTCTTAAAGCACGTTTAAAATGATAAATTTTTGTCCTAAGCAAAATACCATGAACACTTTCCGTTTGTTTATTACGTTCATTTGCATCAATATTACAAAGTTATTTTTTGAGTGATAAAAAGATGGGATTTTGGGCCCATAGAAACACAGGAGCTTAATAGAAATGTTTCAAATTCTATAAGGATTTATCAGAGGTTGATTGGAAATGCACTTGTTGGGGGTACATTACTAAATTCATTGTCTAATGGAAGAGGCTATTTGTTTTCTAAGGATGCTTTTTAAGAAAATCCTGTTCGGCTTGTAGTTAGTCGTTACATGTGTTAGTGAGTACTCAGGATTCGTATTTGAATTCCACTGTGTCATATTCTGTCATAAGTTCTTGATGATATGTTTATGTATAAACTAGTGTCTCTCTATGATCTCTGTGTTCCCTCACAAAATGTTAACAATATGTTGTTCGCTTAGAAACCTACTCTCTGTCCTGTGATTTTCCTTGTCAAATGTCAGCTGTATCCCACTATTTTGTGTACAACTGAACTTGGATTGACAAGTTCAAGCTTATTCCGGAGCCTGGTCACAAGGGAAAACCCAGGAGTATAGTATATAAACAGGACATAACGAAAGTGGAAAACAATCCCAATATAGGCTTCCACAAGGGGGGTCTCATAGACTAAATTAGTGCCTTGCTTGGCCATGACCTAGAAAACAACCTTTCAAACTACTCATTTATTTTCTTTGCTCTATGTATTTCCTTGTAAAATATTGGAAATTAAATAGAAATTTTTACATCTTTTCCTCTCTACCCTGTATGTTGGTTACCAGGTAAATATAAGGATTAGCGGTTTGCTACAAGGAAGTCTTATACCCCTAAAATTGTAAAACGACTTGCTTGGTGGTAGAAGCTCCAGGTTTTCTAGCAAAAATATAGTGGAAACCACTCAGGTTGTACATCTATTTACTTACTAAATATTGCACACTGCAACCTAGAAGCACACATCAATAGGACCTTTCTCCTTGAAAGCAGAGCAGCCTTTCAAATTGAAACCATAGTACCCAGACTCACTGGGTACTCGGCAAACTTGCCAATTCCCAGGCCAAGTAAGACCATCCGAGGCTTACAGACTCATCTGTGAGTCTTGGCAAGTTTCTACGGGACCTGTTGTATCTGACAAATTCACCGGACTTACAAGTCCTAGGGGTCAAACTCCTGTGCATAAAAAACCCATCCCTGCAGCCTCAAAGGCCCTAATTTGGGCTTGGTGGCAGGGGTTCTGCCCCTCAATCCTGCCCTTACGGCAACAGGGAAGGCACTCAGGATTCTGCCCTCAGACCAAGCAAGAGGTGCTGCCCCTTGACCCTGCTGGGGCTACTGCCCCCAGAACCCCCTTCTGGTTTTAAAAAGCAAAATCTAGAGATCGTTTTGGACCATGATGGATGGAAAACAATATTTTTTTATTCTCTCAAATTTTTCCCAATAAAATCTTTAGTAATTGAATGTCAACTATACTTTTGGTTTACTGAGACTCTATCCTGATCTCAAGTAATTCTTCCATGCTTGCAGCAACATCACGAGTCTATCTGAGATTTGAGCACAGGGCCCCACATAGAGCTAGTGATATTGGGCCAACTGCCAAGTGATACTGGCTTCTCTCTAGCATAGCTCATGTCTCCATGTTGTGATTTTTGTTTTTGATGCCATGTATATCATAATCTATGCTCAAATCTCAGACAAGTCCACAATGCAGCTGCAACTATGGAAGCATTACTTGAAATCAGGACCCCACATAAAGCTAGTGATGTTAGGCCAAGTGATATAGGCTTCTCTCTGCCATAGTTCATGTCTCCATGTTGTGATTTTTGCTTTTGAGGCCATGGATATCATAATCTATGAGTTTTGTAGGATTATTTTTAAAATTGTAAATCTTGTATCCTTCAGCTCAATTCCACTTTTGTATTCATTTGTTTGATATATATTTGTGTATGTGATCAAATTAGCTTGCAATTGATTAGTTTTTTTTGTGTCTTCAAAGTTGATTTGATTTAGAGAAAAGTGCATACAAAAACCTTTATATCATTTTAAAATATTTATATTTCATATTTTTTCAATTTGCCAAGCTTCGGCCGAGTCTAGGTGCTGAGTCTGAGTCTGGTAACTATGATTGAAATGGATAAATAGTATCCTTAAGTTTCTCTAATGTCACTCATAGTCTTTGCCGTGTAACCTAAAATTGCATCATGTAATTTATTTACAAACTTGAATTTTGTTCCACATGTGTAACTGCTTCTTTAGTCTTTCCTTGAGGAAACTTTTAATATTTTCTGCCAAAGATCCAAATTCGAAGAGCCAGGCGTTCCTTCAGCATAAAGGTTGGCTCTTTGAAATTTTTTTCATAAGATTGAGGACAATTCCAGCTTAAAAAATACTGCTAAACTAATCAAATAGGACTTATGAGGATGATGTTATTGTTTAAGTGGAGGTTTATGCAATATATCGTTAATCAAATGTAGTCCTTGCATCACCAAAGTTTGGTCACAATAGCTGGAAGCACACACTAAGTGATTGATTTTCTAGTTTAAAAAAGAGTACAAGGCCTAAAAGTAGCCCAATGGCATGCTGACATCTAAACTGGAGCTATCTTAAACATTTCTGTTAATGAAAGGACAAGAAAAAGAAGAAAATTGGTTAGCTTTCTCATTATTCAGATACCATCTTGCTCACAATCTGGGTAGCTTGAACTGACAATATAAGAAAATGTCAGTGCTTAAGGCCATGGGTTCGATCCTTTTGTTTTGAGAAATAAATCCTAGTATACCTTTAATTTGAAGATGCAGTATTCAGAATCCGCTTATAATGGAGTATAGTAAATTCTTTATTGCAGTCAATGTGTGAAGTTTGATCATCATTTGTATAAATGGACTAAAATTAAGCCCTTCAAGTTCCTCTAAGAATATTAACCAAAATGTTTTGGTCTTGAATACATTACTCTTGATTAAGTGCATTTTAGTCTGAATAGGCTGCCCCTGCACAGTTGCTTTATAGAATCCAATACACATGTTTGCAAATGAAGGAGACACTTTGCTAAGATATGCAACTACCATAGTTTTTCATTTATGTTTATTACTTAAATTATCCGTTGCATGAGTAAACAATGAACATGTATTGCTTCTTTTTAATTACAAGACACGGATAATATTTTGGGATGATAGCTTTTCGCTTTCTCTGTTTGTCTAGATCAGAAGTCTGTAATCCAAAGAATCCCCCTGCACCCAACACAGCTTTTGAGCACATATGTGGCCGACCTCTGGGAATGAGATTTCAAAGGCAAACGGGTGAGCTTTATGTTGCAGATGCATATTTCGGATTGCTTGTTTTGGGTTCTGAAGGAGGGCTTGCCAAGACCATCGTTAATGAGGCAGAAGGACAACCACTTGGATTCACGAATGACCTAGACTTCGATGAAGAAGGAGTGATCTACTTCACGGAAACTAGCACTATTTATCAAAGAAGGTAACTTAACAAAAAATTTGCACTTCCCTTTGTTCTTCTTGTTACTTTCTTGTCTGTAAATCTCATATAAGTTTCATTGAGTTGCAGGCAGTTCTTGTTTTGCATCCTTAGTGGGGATGATACGGGCAGACTGATAAAATTTGATCCAAAGAGTGCAGAAGTCACTGTGCTCCTTAGGAATCTCAAGTTTGCAAATGGAGTTGCAATGAGCAAAGATTTCTCCTTTCTCCTTGTTTCAGAAACCACAAATTGCAGGTATATTTCTCAGCCAATTGCGTGTCTTCCTACCATTCTCCAAGATGTGTTGCATACAACAGCCGTGGATGTAGCCTAAATAAAGTTTGTTCGATACACCTGCTCAGTTTTATCTAGGGTTGAGCTTATTTGCTGTTTGTCTTGTTTTCGGCTCCCTTGCCCGTTCCTTCCTCAAGTCCCAGTCCCCATCCTATTTTAGCATTCAAAATCATTTCCCAGGGTTTTGTGGGCAATTCTAGGGGTCCCCTTTTTGGGCTCCCCACATTTCTTTGTTTTCCCAAAAGGGGACTTGGACATATCTGGTTTTGAGTGTGCTAATACATTTCTCTGCTTTAATTCAGTTTATTATTGGTTCTTGTGATTTTCTGTGTATATGCATAGTTTGAAAGATATAAATTTTGGGTGATCAGGATTTTGAGGTATTGGTTGAAAGGTCCTAAAGCAGGAAGTTCAGAGGTCTTTGCTTTACTGCCTGGATTTCCAGACAACGTACGCCGCAATGCAGAAGGGGACTTCTGGGTAGCTTTACATTGTCGGAGGAATCTGCCTACGAGCTTGGCATTATCTTATCCATGGCTTCGTTGGGCGCTCTTTAAGCTTCCCCTCTCTATTAAGCAGCTTTACTTTCTCTTCATTGGTGGACATCAACAGGGAATAGCCATTCGTCTTAGTGAGGATGGAAAGATATTGGAAGTACTGGAAGACCAACTGGGGAGCACTGTCAAGCTCATCAGTGAGGTAGAGGAAAGAAATGGGAAGCTATGGATGGGATCTGTCATGGTGCCTAATGTAGCACTCTACTCTCGATAACAAGTTTGTGAGATTTACCCCCCTTATCATGATGTTTGAGTTTGCAAGAGTATGTTTAACAGATTTTGAATTTTTGCGAATGAACATGGAAATTCAACAATTTATGTTTTTCCTTAATCCATATCTACTTATTCTGTTCTTCCTTAATAACCATTCTGAATGATGCAGTTTAAATTGCAAATATTGCCATACTTAAGTTGTTATAAGTCATAAGCAGCTGTTGGGCTATTGGCAAACGATGTAAATTTGTGATTCCAACTTTGAATTATCTTGTTGCATGCGCTATCTCCTCACTTGTGAAAGAATTGCAAGGGAAATTGTTATGCCACCGGTATAAAATGTTGCATCTGTTTATATAGATAAAATAAAGCCGTATAATATATAATAGTATTTTATAAATTTAGAAAAGAAAGGAAAGAAAAGGAGAAGAATTACTTGTCTGCCATTTTACAAAGTTTTGATGAAATAGCACCATATATTACCCAAGAAAAGAAACAATAGTTTGACAAACATGTTTTCTAAGACGGCAAACTCCTTTCAGATATTTTGAAGGGAAGAAAATACGTTTTGAAGGTATCTATTACACCAAAGTCACTTAAGATTTACAAGACAAAGTTTATGTCAGCTGGCTAAAGTAGATTAGCCTAAAATGAAACTTTGGTGGGTGGTATGGAACTTTATATGACCCAACTGAACTTCATTATTGAAATTGAATGGATATTTGATCTAGATAATTAGACCAAGATAGCTTTGATACTAAGAGTAAAATATGCTTGAAAAAATACACTAGACCAAGATAAAGTTTTGATATTAAGAGTAATGCATGCTTTTAAAAAAAATATTTGAATAGTTGGCGAAGAATAAATTTTTAGATCATAATAATTGTTATAATGGGATGTCTCCTAAACATCTTTCTTACAAGTATATGATAGAAACCATTATAAGATTAATTATAGTAAAGAAATCTCTTTCTCAATTTATCTGCTATCCTTTCCTTGATGGATCACTTAGCTTAAAGGTTTGCCAAAAACTTCAATATAAGGAGCCTTAAATCATTTGACAAGCTAAGGATTAATTAATCTAGATGAATGTTATTTTAGTACTAGTTTTAGGATGCGCAAATCCAAATTTATCCTTGATTGATGCCCTTGAGACCTTAAGACATCCATTGCAAAGATATTTTAGGTGTAGTTATCTTCTATATGATATAAATCTTATTTTGTGATGTAAAAAGGTTGTATATTAGGATAAATTGCTCTCATCGAGAAATTTATTCTTTCTAAACTTGTGGGGTGCACTGCTATGTTTTTTTGCATGGTACTCTTGATTAGTCAACTTGCCCTACACCTTATTTAGAGTAGGTATATAAATTAGAGGTTGTGTCCAACTACCACAACCACATTCTACTACGTTATGTTCTTTTATTGAATATGTTGTGTTATGTGATTCCTTAGGGGAATCCAACACAATATTTTTGTTTTTATCTTTGATCTCTTGAATGCTTGTGGATATTCCATTTCTATTGATTATGAAATATTGAACTTAACTTTCAAAATATATAGAAGCCAATTATAAATAAGGCCTTTAGTTTTAATTGCAACCACATGGTGCATGAAGGCATTGGTTGTCTTCGACAATCCTCAAAGGCTAGACTTATGATATAAACATTGATTCAACATTTTTGGTAGTTCAAAGTTGTAATATCCCCAATGGGATCTGCCCTAAAATTTCTGATTTATGCTCTAGATTTCTAATTTATATTTCTGCACTTTTCCGATTTAGTTTTTTGCTCAAACCCAGGATTAAATTCTGATTTCAAACAAAATATCATAGAAAACATACAATTTCCCAAACATGACAAATAAACATGCCAAATGATGCTACCAATTGATATTTGTATCAAACATAAAATCCACCATAAAAACACAAGATAGGGCATCCAAATGCAACATACAAATACGATTTTTTGTATTTAACTTCTGCTATTACAAACTGAAATTCTGGACTGAATTTACAATGAATTCATGGGCTCAAACATGCCAGACATATACCTAGATTTCTGCACTATAAATCAGATCTGAAACTATGAGTATACATACCAAATATATGTAAAATAGTCCAAATATTGAACCCTAGATTAGCAAAATTCCTCCTTGGTGAGTGCTTGGGGTCTGCTGCTCCACATATGCTCCAAATATGCAAAATCGCACTCCAAAGGTGGGTGCTCAGGTCTGCTCCAAAGTGGTGCTCTAAATTAGGGAAAAACCATAATGCAATCTGCTCACAAAATGCCACAATAATTCTACACCTAATCCGATCTTCAAATATGATTATGCAATGATGCTCCAAACCTCCAATTGTCTCCACTGAAGTTCAATTAGAACTCTGTCATGAGTCCTCCATAAGGTGAGCTAGGGTTTCGTTCAACTCACCACATTTATAAGGGTTTTCATCCTTGGAATGAAGCCCAACCAAGGTTGCAGCCAAAGAGAAGAATCTCCAAAATGAAATTCAATATGAATGGATACCCCAAATGACTTGCACTTTACTTTCTTTTATAGCCCTCCTAAAAAAACACTTAACGGTCGACCTCCTTTATTTATTTATTTATTTTTATATTATTTTTTTCCTTTTTTTCCTCCAAACTTGGCCGAACCCAATAAAGTATTTTTATTTTATTTATTTATTTATTAGAATTGTGTGAACCCCAATCCAAACACCTGCAAAACAATGAGAACAAACACATTAAGTTAGATATTGCAAGCATGAACAAGGATTCCCCATGAAATCCATTTACAAAACTCAAATTAGAAAAGAAAACAATGAAGAACACAATGAAACAAGAAAATATAGATTCAATCCCAATTAGAATAGCAAACATATGATCCCATGGGGGAATTGGTGCCAATTTGATGTGAAAATTGGCCCTTTCCCAATTCTTAAGATGCAAGCTTGATGTGTTGAAGAGATTTGATCCACTTTGTTGATGAAGAATGAGAGCTCTAAGCCAAAAATCTGCAAAACCTAGCTAAAAACTCAATGGTGATGGATGAAAGTTGATGGATATTTGAGCATGGTAACTTTGCATAATTTGTGGATGATCAAATGAGGATATGAGCTCTTTATTTATAGAATGCCAAGATAGATGAATGTCCAAATTTGAGCAATGTGGGACTAACATTCAACCAATTGCAAGATGCCACTTGTCAACTTGTGAATGGAGGAACCTTGAGCACATTTTGATCAATGTGCAAGTTTGAAATTTGAATTTGATGAAATGACATGTTTAGGGGGGATGAAAGATGAGTTAAATGCCAAGTGGGAGACATGTAAGAGACAATGTAAGAGCTTTAAATTCTTTGTTGGATGGACAAGTCATTTTGGGGGGAGATTTCAAATTTGAGGAATATTCCCACTTGAATACCTTTTTTGAATGAAAATAGGTGATTTATAAAACAATTAAATTGATTTTCATGTGCAAGTTGCAAAATCTAGAGGATTTGGGTGATTAGGATTAAATTAATCAGGATTTGATTAATTTAAGGGGAGATTTAGCTGATTTGACAATTTGATTTATATTTTAGGATTGAAATAAATCAAAAAGAGATGAAAATGATTAAGACTTAGTTAAATAAATATTTTGATTTATTTAACCAAAAGGGGTGATGTTAGATTAAATTGGATAAATGTTTGATTTATTTAATTTAATTAGATGAACTTTAGAAATTTAATCAAATAATATGGATTATTTAATTAAATAAAGATAGGAAGATGAAATGACCTAGCTAATTACACAGAGACGACGATTTAATTAAATTGAGGGATTTATTTAATTAAAAGGGGAATTATGATGACTTTAATCAAATAAGGCTATTTGATTAAATGGTTAGATAGAGGGGTAATTCAGAATGAAACGATATTAGTAGATCGGGATCGAGTGTGCAATATCAATCTGTATATTTTCTATGTCTACAAGAACTAGTATTTCTAGGTTGTGTGGCATAACATTTCAACTTCTACATATCCATTTCAAGTAAATGATCTAAATTTCTATAAGAAATTTGTCTCCACCTTTTCAGCTAGATTTATATGCTCATCCATACCAATAGAAGGAAGCGATCCCGACCCCTCTCCAACATGCATTGTTTGAACTTGGGCCTCCTCCCTATCTTCAACTATATGTTCTTCAGCCTTGTTTGATCCAATATCTAAATTTGGCTTGACTCCTGCTTGAGAACTTTTT
Source organism: Sequoia sempervirens (assembly GCA_007258455.2). Classification (NCBI taxonomy): domain Eukaryota; kingdom Viridiplantae; phylum Streptophyta; class Pinopsida; order Cupressales; family Cupressaceae; genus Sequoia; species Sequoia sempervirens. The sequence goes on from VDFB02000017.1 coordinate 256,195,009, forward strand.
GCTTGTTGACCTCATTCTACACAAAAAATACTTTTAAGGAGAGAGAGAGAGAGAGAGAGAGAGAGAGAGAGAGATTTAAAAAGACTTAAGAGAGAGATGGAAGACCTATCTTAGAGAGAAAGATAGAGAGAGAAAGAAAGTGCTTTTAAAAGACTTAAGTTGAAAGAGAGAAAAAGCTTTAAAAAGACTTAATTCAAGAGAGAGAGAGGACCTTAGAGAGAAAGAAGGATATCGAGAGAGAAAGAAAGAGCTTTTAAAAGACTTAAGTTGAAAGAGAGAAAAAGCTTTAAAAAGACTTAGTTCAAGAGAGAGAGAGAGAGGACCTTAGAGAGAAAGAAGGATATCGAGAGAGAGAAAGAAAGAGCTTTAAAAAACTTAATTTACACATGTTTGAAACTAGTATGTAAGTATGAAACTTATGATTAAATATAATACAAGTACATAATAAACACTTAATGTGCAAACCTATGAAGGACCCTAATTTACACATTCATTTGAAACAACTATAAATTAACGTTGTTTGAAAATGATGTCCAACAAATTCACCTAGTAAATTTAATAATATATGGTCAAGAACATGTTCAACTAGTAGTCTAGATATTGGTAACAACATATAACTTTTTTTGGTGGACTTAATGTGCAAACTTAGTAGTCTAGATAGAGGACCTATCTAGAGAAAGATTTGGCTTGGATGAATGGAAAGATGACCAAGGGGAATGATGGATTAGGATTTAAGACATGGATTATGATGGGGAAAAGTCAAAGTTGTTTTGCAAGGTCCTAAGATAATTTACTCCAAATGATGATAGGATTAGGGTTATGATAGATAGCTCCACAAATAGATAGGGAAATAATTTGAAACAATAATAGACAAAATAAAAAATATGATAAAAGAAAGATAAACCCCTTGATGATGTGTGTAATAAGTTTGATGAAATAAGAAATAAAAAAAGATGATAAAAATAATATGGACTAGAATATCATGGAAATAAAAGGAGGAAAGACACTAAATAGTAAGATTTTGTGTTTATTCAAGATGAAAGCTCATTCATAGTGTTATAATTTAGTCTATTTTATTTATGGGAGATTCATTGGATGATTTCATGTACTTTTATCTTCAATCACTTCCTAAAAATCCATATATAGAATCACTTGTAAATTAGAAAAAAATTACAATATGGAGAGTTTAAAGGGAATTGTACAAGTCAATCAATCCCCTTGTGGGTAATTACAATATAAAGATCCACATTGTTTTAATAGGAAAATGGTTTATGTAAACCTAGGATATGGAAATAATATGAAACAATTTAATAGACAAAATAAAAACCATGATAAAAATAGATAAACTCCTTGATGATGTGTGTAATAAATTTGATGAAATAGGAAATAAAAAAAAGATGATAAAAATAATATGGACTAGAATATATCATGGAAATAAAAGGAGGAAATACACTAAATAGTAAGATTTTATGTTTATTTGAGCATGAAAATGGGGATTCTAATAGATTTAGGCATGAAGAAAATAAAATATGAATCAACTATAAAGTTAGAGGGAAGGTAAGACACAAGCTCAAGTTTTGACCAAAGATAGAGAGAAAGATCTTAAACTTGCAATTTCTCTAACATAAATAATTTAGCCTCTTTTCCTTAAATAATACCTACAAAATGGATAGAGAGAGAACTTGCATAGGAAATTTATTGAACTTTAAGTTCAAAGGCACTTCAAGTGGAATGTGAATTGGCATGGATGAATAAAATGGGAGGAAGAGGAATTAATTTCTAGGATTTTAGATACATTTAGGGAAAATGAATTCAAGGGATGGGTTAGGTAGGTCATTATTCAACTACCCATTAATTTTGGTGACAAATTCACCAAAACTAACTTTTTTGGTGAAGGGGCATAGGTAATAATGGTTATCCTCTAGGGGTATTGCTAGCTCATTTAATTCTATGATTCTCAAATTTCATGTAGAGTCCATAAAGATATAATAATTAGTATTAGTCCAAGTTATCTACCATGGTTTTCATAATTAGAAATAGATTTATAAGGAAAACATTGAGGTGTTAATAAAGGTCCTAGACGAGAGAGAGAGAGAGAGAGAGGTCCTAATTTAGACATGACAAGAATATGTTTTGAAACAAATATATTTAAATTACAAGTTTAAATGATGTGGAAACAAATATATACTTAAACTAAATGTTCAAAACTAGAAATAACATCCTACCACATGCTGAAAACTTATATTAAATAGGAAATAAAATATTTTGGAATAATATTAAAAAATAGGAAACAAAATATACTTACCTTATTTCTTTCTTTGATAATTTGTCAAATTTTGTTTGCGCCTCTCTTCTTCTCTTTCTTCTGAAAAATTTCATTTAGTCTTATTTTGTCTTTTTGATGTCTATCCCATTTTATTCTTCAAGTAAAAGATGACTTGACAAATCCTCTACCGAAAGTTTTCTTCTCCAAAATATGCCTTGATTGATAAAAATGCAAAGTTTTCTTCTCCAAAATCTGCCTTGGTTGATAAAAATGCGACTTAATCTTGCTATGTTGATATGAAAAAATGAAAAAAATAAGTTCGTATTTATATGCACATGAAATTAAAAATAAAAATAAAAATAACTTGGTTGGCCAAGGGTTCACACAAAGGTCGGTCGTTAAAAAACATTTTAATTATCTACCTTCGCTTGAACCCTCTTTAGTATATTTTTTAATATTATTTTAGGGGGGTTCAAGCGAACCCCCTTCTAGTGGACCCCCTTCCTTCGAAGGGGTCTAGGGGGCTTCACTCAAAGCGAACCCCCCCTTTTTTCCCTTCTTCCCCTCCATGTGCAATTTTCTACAAAATTTTGGCTTTCGAAGCTTGGGTTGAAGATGGAAATGGAATCAACTTCACAGACCCAAATGGAGGATTATATTCCTCAAAGCGAGCTATCCATGAAGTGTAATTTTAACATATTTTTGTTTTATTATGTTTTTTTTTTTAATTTAATTAAACATAGGTTTTTCACCGAAAATCAAGCTCTCTATTCTACACATGTGAAAAAATAGCAGATTATCAAAAAAAAATCTAATAAATATATATGTGCTTGGTATTGATGTCCTTGATCCAACAAAAAAAAACTTGAATTTCGATTCATACAAAAATTTTATGTGTTATACGGTCTAGCTATGTCTAAATTATAATTGATTTGACTTCAAAACTTAATTAAGAAAAAAAAAATCAATAAAACACTGTGAAACCAAATGAACATGCTAGATATCATAGTTACAAATATAAATTCAAAAAAATAGAATTTTATCCTTCATAGAAAAAAGTTGTGTTATATGGTGAACATCACTCTTTAAAAATGGTGTCTACTATTAAAATCTAGTTTGAAGGAGATGGAGAAAGAAATGCAATTTGATTCCAATTTTTTATAAAAAATATTTAGAATCTATAGACAAAATGTCACAAATCACTAGTTTGGATCATCTTCAAATTCCTCATGGTTTAGCAGCCATAGGTGTCCAAAAGTGAAGATTTAGTTAAATTTTTTTAGTTCAATGTCAAGTCTGGCCAAAAAGTGTAACCCACTATTGTGGGATCACCCTTATTTATTTATTTAATTATATTATCATATTGTAATATTATATAATATATATACTAGTGTTTAAAAACACTATTAAAATATCGTGGATTTAGGGTAGGAAAAAGGGGACATCACAATCCTCCCTTCCTTGAATTGCTTACCCACAAGCAATTGCAAGATTGGTTGCCACAAAACATCCTCAATTGGCAAGTCTCTCCAACTAGTCAAATACTCCATGATCACCCTACTCCTCAACTTGTGGCTACTCCTCCCATAATGAACATGAAGAATATTATGCAAAGTGAGTTTTGATGGCCAAAAATGAAACAATACCGTCCATACACACTCAAACTCAAATCTGCCCCATCCTTCAAACTATGGTATTTTTCTCCTCAAGGTTGGTGATCTCCCATCATCAAGAGTAGTATCAGGTACAAGTAGTAACTTCCCTTCTTCATCCAACTACCCTTAGGTAACTCTGACTTATAAGCATCCTCTCCAACTCCACTCTTAATCCTCAAAGGGTCATAGAAATGAAGCTTCATCTTCCCCGCACCACAAGATACATGAAATATATTATGAATCTAGCTACCCATAGGTAACTCCAACTCATAAGAATCCTCTCCAACTCCACTCTTAATCCTAAAAAGGCTGTAGAAATAAAGCTTTAGCTTCCCTACACCACTCCTCAATGCAATTTGGTTGTATAGCTATAGGAACAAGAATACCAATTCATCAACCTCAAATATCATGTACATATCCTACATCAACCCCTTCACTCTGAAGGCTCCTCTATCCACAAATGCTAAGTCTACCAAAGACAAAGCATCATATCTATCCAAGGACTTCAAAGATGTTATGTCTATCAATATGTGATAGGTGATATCATAATAATGCTCTCTGAAACATGACCACATGCACCAAGCCTTTTGTTGCTCCACTTTGATACAAATATCACTCATCCAATTGTAGTGAAGCAATTCACCATGATCCTTGTGAAGTATTGTACCTAGATTCCAAATTATTATACCATCACACCAACTAAAAAATGAATAGATAAGTGTCTCTCATCATGCCACCATAACAAACTATCCTCCTAGATCTGAATTCTCCTATGGATGTGAAAAGTCTCCATCATATGTGTATTTCTACACAAGCAAATCTTCCCTAGGCTACTAGTGCAAATCAGAACAACATTGTGAAAACTGAAAATTAGACCTATGATCATGCCAAGAATGCTTTTGTTTTCATAAGATGATAGGATCTCATCATCATGCAATCTCCAATGTTGTAGTGATGATCTCGTGCACACCAATCCATCCAAATAGAAACAAACATCAATGCGTAGTTTGAAAACTCCATAACCAACAATAAAGAATAGCCATCAATCATCAAGGAGTTGTTGGACTCAAGCAACACTGAGAGGGGGGATGAATCAGTGTTGTGCAATTTTTAACATTATTAATTTGTTCTCTTCAAGTGTCTATAACATTCAATCAAAAGAAAGATGCATGAACATAGAACAATAAGCCACAACACAATAACACAAGGATTTTACGTGGAAACTCGGTTAAGGGAAAAACCATGGTGGAGGTCAATCCACAATTTGAGTACTCAAAATATAAGTGTTTTACAAAATGGGGAATGCACTTGCATTTAGGCACATTTCCTAGAGCTCACTGCTCAAAATCAGGAAGGCTCACTTCCTTACAAAAGATTTGGATTACATCAAAAAGTTGAATTGAGAAAATAACATCTATAAATGCCTGATTACAGTTCCGATTAGGCTCATAGATAAGATTTTGAACCTTTTGTCTGATTCTGCACTTTGCTATGCTTTGCCTTAATTTGCTTCACAAAATTCTTTTCTGCACAAATGGAAATCACATAACTACTCTTCTGATATTCACAATACACATCCACACATATCGAACACCACACACACACCAAAATGAATTAACTAATATCATATATATATATCCACTATCAAGAATTCAATCGCTATATGTCGGCTTCAATAAAATAGAAAATATCTTCCAACTGTCAGCTCAAATCATGAATAACATTTAATGCGCATCCATCAAAGTCAGCCATAACATATTTAGGACCCAAAACAAAATATCCAACAAAAAAATACTTCAAACAATTCTGCCTTAAACATCTGCAACACCTTACATTCACTTAGTCGACCTTTATATATTGATGAACAAAAAATCAAACAACCGGATCCCATAACTCGTACACCACTTGATGCGACAACACAAAACTCAAGAATAACACATTTCATATATCCAACGACCTTCCTTGAGATCCACAACCAAAACTGTTAAACTGATAATGCAAACCATTTGATGAATTCAACTTCAATCGAATAGCCTGTTCTTCACTCTGTCTTACAGTATAGTCAGATACTACAGTGTAGACCAGATCAATGACTTTAGTTGCCATCAATTACAACACTAGAAGCCATATGCCAAAAATCTCCCCCTTTGGCATTGATGGCAACACTTAGTGAAAAATGACTAAGTGTTGGAACCTTCAAAACTTCAAAATGCCAAAGCTGAAAATACTCAACAAAACTCCCCCTAAGTTTGATAAGGCATTTTTCACTGCTCTCTCTCCCCCTTTGACATCAATCACAAAAAGATAATAAAATATTTTCTTTCTCTCCCTATGAAGTGAAACCAAAAATTTACTTATGCAAAAATTGAAGGAATACAACTGCTATTTTAAGATTATTTTGTACTTTTCCTTCATCTCCAGAAGAAACTACTTCCATGCTTCCACTACAATCTCGGTGATTATGATCATGTTGTAGTTTTCAGATGTTCGGTTGATAATCTTGATGGGGGATTCTGGAATGGTAAAGGCTTCTTCCATTACTTCTCCCTTCCCCAGTATCTCAATCAATTGTTCCAGCCTGCATTCAGTTATGTCCTTCACTTTCCAGAAGGTGTCAACAATCCTGTTCCTAGTGTTCTGAACATTTGTATGCTCTGCCTGCAATTCCTGAATCCTTTTCTTGATCGCACCATCTTGATCTTGAGACATGTTAAAGTTTTGTCCAATATTGTTAAGCTTCGTTTCAATTTATTCCAGCTTCTCCTTGTACTTGTTGATTGCATAAGGCCATCAAAGACAATAGTTATAAATGTTGTTTGCTGAACTTATCCATTTCCTTAGTTCATTCATGTTCCTTTTTATCTTGGTAAGTGATAATCTGTATTGCTTCTTCAAGTGTAGGATCACTTCTCCTTCCTCCTTGTTCTGATATTCAGAGTCCATGGTTTCCTTGATACATTCAATCAACTCTTCTGGTAATTTATCTTGCAAACTCTCCAATTGAATATGATTGTGCACAAAATGAGCACTTAGTACGCTTAAGATCATGTCCTGCTCATATGAAGGTCTGATAGACCATATATTCGAAATTTTTTGCATTCCATCTTCCTCGTGAATAAGCTGCAATAGCTCTTCCTTGGTTAAATCACCTTCTCCTTCACTTGCTTCTACCATTTCCTTTTCTTGTTCTGATTCAGCTATTTCCAATTCTTTTCCTAGGGTGTCCTCAGACTCCTTATTAGATTCCTCATCTGGTATGTCCACAATCACTTGTTCTTTCCCTTTCCCTTCAACTTTTAGAGTCGTGCATGTTGGTGTACTGATATCAATTTATTTTTCTCTTCTCTTCTTTCTCTCCATCTCACCGGAGGAGGAACCAACTTCAAGTCCTCTTATCAGAATGGAAATACTAGTTGATCCAAAATTTCTTAGCAAACCTTTAAAGAATTTTTCATACACTTGATCACAACTTGTCAAATTATTAGAGTATATGTAAATCTACTTGCAAACTGGTTCACTCTCTTCCCACATTACATTATTATTCAGGGGTTAAGCAATTCAGAAAATACATCACAAGGCATATAACCAAAGTACCAAACCTGAAAGGGTAACCTATCTCCTTTTTCAATTGCATGTTCTCCATTAATTGATCTTTCAGTAATCCGTAAAGATCAAAATCCTGATCTTCCATTATCATCTTGTGTGAAATGTAAACAACACTTGCCGAAGTTGCACCTTCTCTATTTCTGAAAAATATTTTGTAGGATATTCCATACGCAGTGTACCTTGTCACTGAATCTTTGATTGTGGATATTATCAGTGCCCTTTGATCTCCAGTTACTCTGGTTAGGGTTTTGACTTCTTTGTTTCAAATTGACTTCTTCTTCGACACATCCCCAATTTTGCATAACCTAGTTACAATTGCAATCACTTCTTTCGAGATATAATAGGGTTTATCCAGAGTCATAATATCATCATTCAATTTGTTCAGAATAAACTCAATGACTTTTGCACTTCTGAAATAGGGAAATTCACTCCAAATATCCAAGCTTTTATGTTTGCCTCTTTCAACCATTTTAATTCATCATGCGGCAACATGTTTCTTTCAGATCCAATCTTCTCACAACTATATTCATCTAATTTTACCATTCCTTTGATTTTTTCCATTTTCCCTTCCGTACACATGTCTCAAAAATACCAAAGAAGTTCTTCAACCGCACACCAAATTAAAATTTCTCAATATAACAGAAGTACCTGATGGATTAGGGTTTTGCTGCAAAATTATCTTCATGCATTCAAAATTTTGGTACATAGCGCTCTCCTATTTCTTTTCTTTGACACAAAGTGGCAAATGAGGGTTTCAAGTTTCCTTTTATATTTCACATGCTTAACTTTTGTTATAATAAATGCTTTTTCCCTAACTTATCCGGATACCCTATTTTCCCAGTCTACGAAAGATAACTCTTATGCGGATCCTCAACTCAGCATGACATCCTTTCCAACTATTGCAACAACATCTATAAATCATCAGTGTAGCCACTGCACTCATCCACATTCCGGTGTTAGTTACCGGTAGGGTGTTTGAAAGATTTTCTTGACAACTCCCCCTAGGCCAAAGGCCTAAAACTAATTCCTAGAGGAATTACCAGAAGTAGGTTTTGGTGCTGGCTCATTTCCTGTAACAAAGGGACACTTCTTCACCCATGTCTTCTTCATCTAATCTCTTATTTCATCCACAATCACTTTCCCTTTTCCTTTATCATCTTTCTACATATTTCTACCTTTGTATACCAAACCTCTTCTATCCATATTCTTGTTTTTGCAGAATCTTGCAATGTGACTATATTTGTTGCAATTAAAACACAAAATTTCCTTGTTCAGACCAGTCACTCCATTGATTTCTTCTCGATCTACACTGGTTAGAAATATGCCCAAATCTTCCATAGGTATAGCATCTAACACTCCTATTAACATAGTTGTTTGACACATTTCCACATTCAATAGACTTGTGACCAAACTTATTGCAATTGAAACACTGACCGAAAAATGATGAATCACTTAATTTCATTTTGCTTCTACATTGAGCAGCCATATGACCAAATTTATTGCAAGCAAAACAATATCCATTAAACTTTTTAGCATTAGGTTGTCTTACCGTATGCCTTTTTGCTTTGTTCATCAGATTTCCTTGCTTAAAATTCCTCTGTCTAGATCCAAAAATTTCTCCTTTCTCATAACCAAGACCTCGCTTATCATTTGCATTCTTCTATTCTTAAGTCAACTCATCAAGCTTAACAAAGCTAATCTTGAACTTCTCCTTGTATTCATTTGCAGTAGTGAGTTCATCCATGAGAATAACAATATGTTTTTCAAGCTCTTCTTGATTGTTTCTAGATTGCTACAGTTCAATCTCTAACTAAATGAATTCTCCATTAATTATGGTACATTCATCAGATCTCTCTTTTAGGGATTGGACAAGATTTTCCTCATTCTTCTTTCTTTCTTCAATCTCCTTAGTCATCTTTATCACCATAGATTCCATCTCATGCTTTAGGGTAGCATTGTCTTTAGCAAGCTTTTCACATTCTTCAGTTATTTCCTTCAAGGTTTGATTCAAGTGAACATCATCCATGCTTTTTCTCTCTTTCTGCTTAATCTGATCACAAAGATCCTTTCTCTTTTCCCTATACTTAATAATCTGTTTCTTCAACTTTTGAATGAATTTCTTAGCATCCTTAAGATTTTCTCTCAGTTCTTGGACTTCTTCTTTAGACTGATCAAGGTCATCAAGTGCCACCAAAAGTTACTGCCGAAGACTACCAGATTCCATTACATTCCAAGATCCACCTCAAGCTGTAAAAATTCTTCCAAGGAACCTAGCTCTGATACCAATTGTTGGACTCAAGCAACACTGAGAGGGGGGGATGAATCAGTGTTGTGCAATTTTTAACATTATTAATTTGTTCTCTTCAAGTGTCTATAAAACTCAATCAAAAGAAAGATGCATGAACATAGAAAAATAATCCACAACACCATAACACAAGGATTTTACATGGAAACCCAGTTAAGGGAAAAACCACGGTGGAGGTCAATCCATAATTTGAGTACTCAAAATATAAGTGTTTTACAAGATGGGGAATGCACTTGCATTCAGGCACACTGCCTAGAGCTCACTGCTCAAAATCAGGAAGGCTCATTTCCTTACAAAAGATTTGGACTACATAAAAAGGTTGAAATGAGAAAACAACATCTATAAATGCCTGATTACAGTTCTGGTTAGGTGCATGGATCAGATTCAGGACCTTCTGTCTGATTTTGCAGTTCGCTCTACTCTGCCTTAATTCACTTCACAAAATCCTCTTCTACACAAATGAAAATCTCTTAATTTCTCTTCTGATATTTGCAATACACGTCCACACATATCAAACACCACACACACACCAAAATGAATTAATCGATCTCATATATATTCCCGCTATCAAGAATTCAGTCGCTATATGTTGGCTTCAATAAAATAGAAAATATCTTCCAACTGTTGGCTCAAATCATGAATAACATTTAATGCACATCCATCAAAGTCGGCCATATCATAGTTAGGATGCAAAACAAAATCTCCAACACAAAAATACTTCAAACAATTCCGCCTTAAACATCCGCAACACCTTACATTCACTTAGTCAGCCTTTATATATTGATGAACATAAAATTGAATGATCGGATCCCATAACTCGTACACCACTTGATGCGATAGCACAAAACTCAATAATAACAAATTTCATATATCCAACGACCTTCCTTGAGATCGACAACCAAAACTGTTAAACTGATAATGCAAACCACTTGACGAATTCAACTTCAACCGAATACCTTGTTCTTCACTCTGTCTTCCGATATAGTTAGATACTACAGTGTAGACTAGATCAATGACTTTAGTTGCCATCAATGAAAACACTAGAAGCCATATGCCAATAGGAGTGAGCTGAAAACTAATAGATTGGGTCTGAATTTTTTTTCTCTCATGCTCATTTCCATGCCTTAGACTATAGTCTAGCTGAAACTCAACATCCCCATGAGCATACAACTCCAAATCAGATTCCTCCATGAAATCTCCTTCAATTTTTGAAGCTAGGAAAACATTGTGCTCACCCAAAGGATCATCATCATGATAGCATGGCATCAAAACACAAGTAGGCTCATTGATCTCTCCAAGAATGGTTAAAATCTTAACTAAAATTGAATCACAAATGTTCTCCGCTACATATGCATAATAATCATTATTTGTTGGTCCAAAAAATATATGCACAACTTCCTCTTCCTTAACCCTGACTTGAGGGCTCTCTAAATGATGTGTTTCATGAACCCTATGATTAAAATCATTTGCACAAAATAAATTTTCTGATTTGTTTTAAAAATAATACGTCTCTCAACAAGTTCATGCAAATATGATTGGTATTCATTTTCTACCATCATGAAAAGTTCAACCATCATAGCTTCTTATCTTGGAAGTATTAGAGATTGATGAAGAAGTGTAGATCTCATTGCTGCCTCTCATGATCCATGTGGCTGAATTGTTCCTTGATATTATGTAGGTGTTGTTTTGCTCGAGAAATCAACAACTTGGCTTCCTTAGCCCTTCCTAGCCATCCCTCACACTTTTTTTGAGTCCTCAATACATCCTCTATGCTATGATGTAAAAAATCAGGTTGTTTGTAATTTGTATCCACAACTGTTACCTCATGCTTAGCCATCAAATCTTGAGTATCAACAAGGTAAGGCTTCTTACCACTATCATCCTCATTCGTTACGGTTGCCATCTCATTATTATGTTAAGGTAACATACTAATATTGCAAAAAAAAAAGGTCAAACCCTACCTCATGTCTTTGTGTAGTGTCTTTAAGGTTCCCAAGCACTTCTTCCTTCATTGTTTTATGCTCTATGTCAAGTGGATCTAGTGGATGTGTCCAACTGAAAATCAAGTGTATCATTTGTCATAATTTCTACCTCATGGCTGCAAGTTATATCTTCATGTGTACATGTCTCTTCCATCCTTAAGACTTCACAATAGGGTCCCTCAAATTCTTCATATTTTTTTCTAGTCTTCACACTCTTTGTATAGGATTATTGTTCATTGGATGTGGCTACCATAGATGACTGAGTTCCTACTATGGGTGATGAAGAATGTGCCAAGCTCAACTCCAAACAAAGCTCATAAACCTAAATTTCTGATTCTTTAAGGGTCATCGAGTGCTCTTCAAGGAATCCATAGTAACCTTAAGCTCATAGGTAAGCTTATCAACTTCATCTTCTTTCCCTCTTAGTGCATCAAAATATATCTCATCAGGCTTGAGAAGATGATCTCTATCTGAAAGTAGGTGTAGGTAAATTGATTTCATTACCACCAAGGCTTCTTTAAGGATTTGTAAGTCTACAAGAGATAGTTCTCCTTCAAAGTTCTTGTGTCTCCCTATATCCCTTCAACAATAATCTGCCAACAACTTATGAGTATTATCAAAATGAGTTAGGGCTGCAATAGTCATGTCTTCATTGACCTTCAATTTCCTTGTCAAATGATGGGACCCATGGGGCCTATCATCTTCATATAAATTTTCTGATTTATATTCATAGCCATGCTTCCCAAAATAAGCTACCTATATGACATATTTTTCACACAACTCACGTTTTGAGGGTAGGTCAACATAAAATTCAATCAAGGAATCATTATCATAGCAGTGAGTAGAATCATCTTCTTCCCATAGGAAATCATCATCATCATTGATCATCATCATCATGCACAATAGAGGAATCATCATCATGAGAGTAGGGTTTCAAAACACAAGTAGATTCATGGTCCTCTTTAATTTCTCCTCTTTATCAAAGTCACTTTGATAACTACATGATAATTTTTTTTTATTTCTTTCATATGTATGGACATCATCACTATCAAAGTTATCCAAATCACAAATTGATATATTACAAATAAGATGTAGAGTTGGTTAAGCAATGATAGGCTCATGCAATGGAATATTAGTAGAATTCATACCTCCACGTAGCTGATCAATCAATGCTGGTTTGGAAAACTTCGGGACAACATTTCCTTCAACCTTGTGGTCACAATGAAGACTTATGTGTTGTCCACTTGCAGATGCAATAGTTAATTATTTCTTGTCCATATCCTCATATGGCTGAAGTGAACTTGTGAACATGACTTCATCCTCTTTAGGGCTTCCACATGTATGGCTAGTATTCCAAACTTGTAGACATGTTGAATAATCTTTGTCTTTCCCATGATCACTTATAGGTTTCAAATCACAAGCAAGTGATTCCTCTTTTTTTCTATCCTTTCTTCAATGGAAACTTCTAGTGATTATGATTTTGATTCTAACTTTGTTTCCTACAACAAAATTGATTTCTTTGGGTCTTGTTCCTTGACCTCCTCCTTAGGTATTTTCCTTATGTATTGATATAGGCCTATTTTGTGGGGGTATTGGTACTCAAGTTCCTTCAAGTACACATCAAAGGGAACAAAAGCCTTTGCATGATTTGAAAAACTTTGGTATTGGTCCAAAATTTTGGAAGCTTCAAATGGGTACCTTTCTTGTTCCTTTTGTATTTTTAGCAATAGCTCTTCAATAGGATCTATGTCTTCTTCCTTGGGTAAAAATTTAGGTCACCAATCTATTTTATTTCTCCAAGGTTCCCTCATGTTCCTGTTGTAGATCTACATTCACAAAATTAAATCCATAGGGTTGTAGTATTGTTGCTCTAAAACCACTATAGTATCCCCAATGGGATCTGCCCTAAAAAAAATTATTTATGCCCTAGATTTCTGATTTATATTTTTGCACTTTTATGATTTAGTCTTTTGCTCAAACCCTAGGACTAAATTTTGATTTTTGTTTTCTGATTTCAAATAAAACATCACAGTGAATATACAAGTGCCCAAACATGTCAAATAAACATGCTAAATGATGCTACCAATTGATATTTGGTATCAAACATGAAATCCTCCATAAAAACACAAGATAGGTCATCCAAATGCAACATACAAATATGATTTTCTTTAGATAAAGTTTGCTATTGCAAACTAAATATTCTAAATTGAATTTACAATGAATTCATGGGCTCAAACATGCCAAACATATGCCTATATTTTTGCACTATAAATCAGATCTGAAACTATGATTATACATACCAAATATATACAACATAGTCTTCAAATACCAAACCCTAGACGACCGAGATTCCTCCTTGGTAAGTGCTTAGGGTCCGATGCTCCAAATATGCAAAATCACCCTCCAAAAGTGGGAACTCAAGTCTACTCCAAAGTGGTGCTCCAAATTAGGGAAAAACCCTTATGCAATTTGCTCACAAAATTCCACAACAATTATGCTCCAAATATGATCTTTAAATCTGATTATGCAATGATGATCCAAACCTCCAATTTTCTCCAATGAAGTACAATTGAAACTTCATCATGATTCCTCACAAGGTGAGCTAGGGTTTCATCCAACTCACCACATTCACAAGGCTTTTCATCCTTTGAATGAAGCCCAACCAAGGTTGCAGCCAAAGAGAAGAATCTCCAAAATGAAATTCGATATGAATGGATACCCCAAATGACTTGCACTTTACTTTATTTTATAGCCCTCTAAACGAACCTTAACAAGGCCGACCTCCTTTATTTTTTTTATTTTTTTTTAGTTTTATTTTTTCCCTTTTTTCTCCTCCAAATTTGACTAACCATTATTATTTTTTAAATTAATTTTATTTATTATTTATTTATTTAATTATATTATTTATATTTTAATTTTATATAATATATACTAGTGTTTAAAAATACTATTAAAATAGGGTGGATTTAGGGCAAGAAAAAGGGGACATTACAAAAGAACTTGTTTGGCAATAGATTCATAAATCTTGTGAGATTTGGAAGTGTGAAGAAGTTTTTTCAAAGAGAAGAGCCCTCATTTTGGTCTTGTAGTGCATAAATTTTCTTACATAGGAGAAATAAGATTTATATTGCAAACCTAGCTAGAGTTGGAACTTTTCATATTCGATCACATAATTTGGATCCTTGAAAGAATCTTCAAGCTATTTTTCATGCACAAATCAATATTACCCCATTGGTAGTGTCACATCAATAAAGCATGCAAAAGTGCCAGTACCAAATCAACAATGTAAAGACAACAATGCACATAATTGGTAGATTTGTAATTAAGTTGAACATACTTATTCCAATCAAATATTTTCCCATTAAAATTTGATGTTTTATTTTTAAACTTTTTTTGTATTGGATGGGATATCAAGTATATTAGTTTTTTACATATAACATCATATAACTAGACTCCATTTTGGAAGTGATGGAAATATCTATGCTATTTGAGCATTGATTTTCTTATATGTAGCATTTTGATATGTCCATCCTATGTGTTTATTAGATTAAAATGGAATAAACACCAAGTGTCCCTTTGGAAATTTACATGGTTTGGATTTCAACAATGGAGTGTGCTTTGATGAAGGTTGATTGTTTATGGGACTAATACTATTCGAGATGATCAATTGGTGAAGCTCAAGGTTGTAAATTTATAGTCACCATTTGATGTATTCTTGTCCTTGTTCATTTATAATAGGATCTTAGGATTTATGCGAGAATTTCATTTTAGAACATAGCACTACAACATCATGGATTTTTTTCATTAGTGTTTCTATCATTGCTCCATTGAAAGTCACATGTTTTTCAAAATATATAAACTACTTTCTTTTGTATCTTGAATGATATTTGATAAGATTTATAATAACCAATAAAAAGAAACATTTAATTTTATTTTCTTCATATTTCATCAAGTGATGGAAGTCTAAGAGAAATATTGACAAGCATTTTGACATACTCAACATTTAAAAAAAATGTAATATATACGAGGAAAAGGTCATTAGTGTGAAGGATAATAATGCTAAATATTCCCTATGGCAATGTCTTGGTATCAAAATACTCAGTTACATAATGAAAAAACATGGAAAACTAAATATCTAAATAATACTACAAATCCCCTATTGATAATGTATTGTACTTTTACATATCCCTAGGAGGGCTTATAACTGAATTTAGTTGGGGCTAGATGATGAATATGTAATGAATATTTAATGCACTCCAAATATTAATTCAAATGTAATCTTGGACTTTTGTGTTGAGATAATCTCCCCCATTTATTGTATCCTAGGTTTTACTATCGCTACCTATAAAAGGCAATGTTCTCTCATTGTAAAAGGGGTTGTTGAAAAAGAATTGTTGTAACCAAACATTGTGAAATCAATAAAAGTAGAGCATTGAATATTGGTATTTCACTTGTGGTTTCTTGTGTTTGCATGGATCCTTTTCTTCATTATTAGATAAAGTTAAGTTATAATGATGATGAAGTGTGAAGATATTTGATAGATCTCTGGTCCATACTATTTGTAGCATGTTGATTGTGAGTTGCCTTGCATGGTTAGTTTGAACCCTATTTTGATATTAGTTCAATTGTGAAGATTTGTTTGAATTACACCAAAATTGGGTATTTATATGAATTTTCATAATCTAAAATTCTTTCATTACCTTTGAATATTGCACTATTCTTGTGGCATTGTGAGTTAATCTCTGGTCAAGAATGAATTGGTTTATGAGGGATCCATCTATTTGAATCATTGAATCATTATTTTCATTGTCCTTAGGGCTTCTTAACTCAATATCTTCCCACCCTATATTTTGAATTTTATTTTTTATATTTGAGTTAGTTTAGAAGGAAAATCATCACCTAAATTGTATTATTGGATGTTGAAGACTATTTTCAAGTCTCAGATCTAGAAATCCAATTAGGGTTTCATATCAACTTCAAAACCATTTGAAACCTTGTAATCAAGTTATAACTAGGTAATTGTAATGCCCCTTGTTAAACATCAAAAAATTAAACCATTGAGTCATTTTTGCAAGGTCAAGACCTAACTAATGAATCCTTGGGGTAATATTTCTAAATCTTAAAGGTTAGATTTTCTTTCAAGAGAGACACAATACTGTGTGTTTTATCTATGAATTGTGATGTTCAAAAACACTCATCAACAAGAATAATTGAGGAGAGGGTTATAGATTGAGTTGGATCAATAAATCATACCATTTATTTGATAATTATATTCACATTTATCACTAGGTCTACCCATGCTTTATTTGATCTCATCCTTGTCATAAGTTTCTTTTGTCTTTTAATGTTTAGATAGGGATAGTTTATTTCATTCTCATTGGTATCATAAATTGTAAAATTTGGTGTTTTTTTTCCTTTTGTTGAGTATTTTGGTCATAATATGTGTTTTTTAATTGACACATGTTCTACCATATTGGTATACTATTATTCTAATCATATCACTCAATGTCAAAGACATTAACCTTATTTTCACTATCCTAGAGATATGAGTTTTATTCCTTCTAAATTGAAACTATTGAGAGTGATGATCTAAATTAAAAAAGGAACTTTTAATTTTTTTGTGTGTCTTAAAACCCAAACATTTTTCTTTTAAAAATCTCCACATAGTGGAGGAATGGGAATTTATGGCAAGATTTAATGTGCATTGGGGAATTTTTATTATTCTCTCCACCACTACATTCCTTGGTGGGAATTTGGTTAGGTCTACAACAAGACAATATTTTTAGGAAAAGGGGTCACTCATCATTTATGAAGCTAGAGTAGATGAAAATGAGAATAATTTGCATGAGTCATGGTAAAGAAAGAGGAAATATAGGGAGCATAGCACTACTATTAAGAGGGAATGCAAAGGAAGAGGAGAGACCACTACTTTTGATTTCATTTTGGCAAGTGAAAGTTCAAATTGTAGAGAGGAGAAGTGAAGAAAATAAACATAACAAAGAAAATAATTCTAGGTCAATCTAGTAATAATAATCTTTATTTTACCTTGGGAAATTTATGAAAACAAGTGCATAATACTTCTCATGTGTTTAAAAACATTTTTATGAGTTAATAATGCAAAAACATTAATTCCTTCCATGGATATTTTCGATCAATAGAAAAACTCTATTTTACTTCTTGTCTACTAGAGGTTATTGGATTCAAACAAGGAATGCATCTCTCTAGTTTTTATAAAAAATATTTTAATTACATGATGTTTGAAAGGAAAACCTATATACATAAATCTATATATGTATACTAGTATACACATATAAGTATACGTATACTGGGAGTATACATATATATTTATTCAAATATTAAATTTTATAGTCATTGGCCATAGTAGTTCTTTAATAGCTATAATTTATAGTTTCATAGTGATGCCTTGCTAGCAACAAATTTATGGTTGTGTTAGGAATACCAAGCCAAAATTTAAATTGTTTTAAAAAAAATTGACACTGTTGTACAATGTAAGAGTATTGAGTTGATACAAATATTCCCATGGAAATAATATGATATTATTATGTATACACAAAGTACTAAGCCAATATACATCTTCCCATATAGGAATTAAAATTGTTTTTATATAATGTGTATTAGGTTCGATCCTCATTTGACCACTTAAAATATGTTATTTATATACATATAGTGAATATTTGTTCAATACTAATGAGGCCCATTAGTGAGTTTTATTTGTATACAAAAATATATATGCCAATGGTTGACTTGAAAAATTAAGTGACTAACTATGATATCCTTAACACAATAGTCAAGTAAGGATTCATATCCACCTTATATATGGGTAAACCCACAAAAATGGTTTAAAATTCCATTGAGGAAGGAAAAATACATTTTAGGATGGAAAACACTTTAGGGGGTTCACTAGAACTAGGAGGGTTTGCTAAAACCCCCTAAAGGGTTCGATAGAACCAGGGGGGTTCAAGTGAACCCCCCTTTAATGGGTTTATTTTTTAATTGCATTAAAGGGGGATTCACTAGAACTAGGGGGTTTGAGCACACCTACTGGTTCTAGTGAACGCTAGTTTGCTAGAACCCCCCTTTTCTCCCCTTCTCCCCCTCTGGCACCAAAAATCTCCAAAAGTTTTCCCTTCGAAGCTCGAGTTAAGGATGGAAATGGAGGAGACTTCATAGACCTAATTGGATGATGGTAGTCCTCGGAACGAGCTATCCAACGGATATAATTTTAATATGTTTTCATTTTATTATGTATTTGTTTTTTTAGTTTGATTAAACATAGGTTTTTCACCAAAAATCAAGCTCTCTATTCTGTACATGTGGAAAAATAGCAGATTATCAATTTTTTTTTTTGAAAAATATCAATGCACTATATATTGAAGTCCTTGATCCAACAAAAAATTGAATTTTGATACATACAAAAAGGTTATGTTGTATACAGTCCCCTATGTCCGAATTGTAATTGATTTGAATTTGAAACTTGATTAAGGAAAAAAATTCAATAAAACACTATGAAACCAAATGAAAGCACTAGATATCATAGTTACAAATCTAAATTCAATTTTTTTTATCCTTCATGGAAAAAAAGTTATGTTGTATACGGTGAGCATCACTCCTTAAAAATGGTGTTTATTGAAAAAAACTAGTTTTCAAAGGAGATGGAAAAAGAAGTGCAATATGATTCCAATTTTTTTGAAAAAAATATGTTTAGAATCTAAAGACAAAATGTCAAAAATCACTAGTTTGCATCATCTTCAAATTCCTCATGGTTTAGCCGCTATAGGTGCCCGAAAGTGAAGATTTAGTTAGAAAAAATTACTCCAGTGTCTAGTTTGGCCAAAATTTGTAAACCAGTATTGTGGGATCACCCATATATATATGACAAATTATATCATGCTTGTAGGAGTTTATGGTGAACTCCTCAACACCCCAGGATCACCTGGAAGACAAAATAACTTCCACAGGAGAGAAATGGTTGAAATATTATGCTATGATGAAGGATGCAAGAATATAAAAATAATAGCCAAACTAAATGTCACAAATTTGTACATATGATGCCTTCTTATATAGGTAAGGTGAGGAATACGATGAGACAAGATCATGAAAAGTGTCTTAATACTATCACATGAGACAACTAAGTCATAACAACCTAGGATAGGATAAGATAAGATCTAGAAATGATAACTAAGACTTCTAGAACAAATCTTAGAACTAGAGTAAAATTAACATGTGAATATGCCCCCTAATTCCTAGTAAAGAAATTAACTAGGTACAAGACATTTATTCACACTAGCACCCCCCTTAAGTGCAACCTAGGGAGTATATTATTATGTAAACGATGCAAAGATGCAAAGATGGGTCCTGACTAGTAGGCCATGCTAGGTACCCATGAACAAATGCAAATGCAATCTCTCACAAATGAAGAAAAGGAGAAAACCTAGTGGGAATAAACTCCTCCCCAAAAGAGAGATGAAATAAAAAAATTCTCTAAATGATGCATGAGAAGGAAAAAATTCCATTTGAGGAAAAATATCCCCCAGACCATTCAACCCACCCTTAATTAAAATATCCATCATAAATCCAATCAATCTCCATACAAACAAAGGATGAAAATAGAGACCATACAACCACCCCCCCATAATGAGATAACCTACTATAAAGAAGCACTGGTAGCACACTTTTGGAGTAACACTAGAATCCTTAACTCGACAAGCAAAGGAAAGATAATTCTATTTGCTAGAAACTATATTAGAGTCACTCAGTGACTCAGGTTAGAATTATGACAAAGAAACAACAAACCCAATGCCAAGGAACATTAGAAAACTCATAAAATGGCACAACCCTGGAATCTATGAAGCAACAGTTGATTGAAAAATGATCTGAAATTGAAATGAAGTGCAAAGATCAAAACTGCACCCTCCCAACTATCAAAACATCCAAGTAATCTTCAAAACACCCTTTAGGGAAAAACTAAATAATGGTCAACTTGGGATAGATACAAGAAAAAGTTCATGGATGGCAATGTAGATCTCTTCAATACCTTTTCAATGGTGCAAGAATCATGAAAATCAAAGATCATAGTAAAAATTTATGAGCTCGGGAGCCAAAAATTTAGATCTAACTTCAATTAGTAATAATTTTTGAAAAACATAAAAATTATGCAAAATAACCTGCACCACTACAAAATTCATAGCACCAAATTTCCGATGATATCTTCTTCAAAAAAAATTTCCTCCTGGATTACAAGTTATGAGAAAACAAAAAAAAAGGCCTAAAAAAGGCACCTATAGACTAAATAGGGTAAAAAAAGAGCCCTTGCTGGCTAAAAATATGGGCCCATGGTTGCCCATAGGACCATGGATGGTGCTCAAAGGTTTTTTTTAAAATATTTATTGACCTCGCCACCAGTGGAGGCAACATCGCTTGGGGTGACGGGCTGGTGGTCGTGCCACCCCAAGTGTTAAGCCCTTCTCTATAGGCATTGGCCAAAAATAAAACCATGGCCAAAAACAATTGGCTGGTGATGGTAAAAGATATGGTTGGCTATTAATATTTTAAAAAACAAAGTTTATATAAAAACCTGCTAGTGAATAAATATTTCATATCGACCAACAATAAATATAGTGTACCCTCGTTGACTATTTGACACAGGTAGGACAAATGCTTACGTAGACAAGAGGATGGCGTGATGTAGAGATGGAAAAAAGATGCTAAATTCCTTGTAGAATATGTTGATTGATAGCGATAGATGATGGTATGGGTTGTATGGCCAAGTATGGATCTGTATGATCATATGGCCTAATTTTTTTTTTCCTCATGCCCTGGCTGAAAGTCCCAGATTTGGAAAATTTGATAGTCAATCCTTAGGTTCTCGGGCCTCCTAGATGTAATGGTGAGATTGGTTTTCACCAAAACTTCTTCGAAAAATCAGCTACCCTCTGGATCTGGCAATTGAAACCCTTCAAACCCTTATGGATATGACAAAATATGTTAGTTTTTGATGAAACAAAAGCCAAATATGACTTTCTCTGACACCCTGAATTCAATGGCAAGGTTCTCAAGACCCCAACTCACACCTAGAAAAAATTTCATAGCAATATTGGTCCCTCAGATTTGGGAAGAAAATATGCAACAATGAAGCTATGATACCATGTAGGAGTTTATGGTGAACTCCTCAACACCCTAGGATCACCTGCAAGACAAAATAACTTCCACAAGAGAGAAATGGAAAAAATATATGCTATGATTAAGGATGCAAGAATTCCAAAATATACTATGATTAAGGATGCAAGATTTTTTTTGAATTCATTTGTATCCATACTCTTAATTTACTCACTTGTTAGTGATGAGTCTTGAAATTGTCCTATTTTCCACTTTGGAATATCAACAATGGCTCTACAACGGTCAAGATGACAATGGCTGCCCAATGGTTAGTACACATAAAAATGTAGATTCCTAGGTCATCATTAGAATCAAAGCCTTGTTAGAAGGCCAAGTCATCATCAAGGTCTCACGGGAAATCAATGATAGTTTCATGCAGGGCCAAATAACCAACTAATTGGACATTGGCTGACCAACGGTCAATATGCAGAAAAAGATAGTTTTCTTGGTCCTCATCAGCCTCGAAGTTTAGTCAAAAGGCCTAGTCATCATCAAGGGCCCATGGGAAGAGTAGGGAAATATTGTGGGGAAAAAGAACCAACCGATTAGGTACAAATTTTCTAGACCTAATTGGAAACCTTTCAAGAGGTAAAAAAATTTGGATAAGACTAAGCAGCCGATTTTTGATATATATGAAGATAGGATTTTTCTAAATGAAGATGGAAATTACTTAGATCGTCAATATGTAGACTGTGAAAAGGATTTGAAGGAAACACACCAGCAAAGAAAGTCAATTTTAAATAGGGTTTCCTAGACTCTAGGAGGTCTCTTCAATCCAAATTTTTCACATGCAGATCGGCTAACAAAAGATACTGCCTTAGGGAGAGGGAACAAAAACCCTAATGCAAAAAAAGGTACCCAACAAAGAGAACAACAACAAATAATAAGGCCTCTAAATGATGATCGTAGAGAATATGGGTATGTCTCAAATAATAGTAAAGGGGTGAATCAAGGACTCCAGAATGGAGAGACAATTAAATCAAAGTCCTTGCAAGATCAACATTTTAACCGTCAGGTGAAGAGAGGAAAGGGAGGTGAAAAGGGTTCTTAGGGGAAGAGAAATAGGAGGAAAAACTCATGACCTTCATCAAAATATAGGAAGATCAAGCAAAGAAAAGAATGGAGAAGGAAAGAAACACAACAAGTTGTAAGGAAAGCTAAGGTGCAGAACTAACTCTCCTAACGTCAAAACCTCAGGGAAGAATGCAAAGATACTTTTAAATTTTCAATTACAGTCCAATTAAGATACACTTGAAAGAAATAACAGAAATAGAGAAATAATCATACATAGATGAACACCAGATTTACATGGGAAAACCCTTACGAGAGAAAAACCCACCACACCAAGAAAAGCCTCTTTGTATTACAGTAATGGAAATTACATACAGAGATTAGACTTATCTTTCTGATGTCAATTTACAACAGCATAATCCTTGATCAACCTTGTACAGAACATTCAAGATTCAATACTCTCAGAATCGAATTCACTAATCACTCATCGAGCTATTCATTCAACTGTTCATACAACCATCGAACCAAACAAAATCTACAATTCCTGAGTATATCCATGATGCCCATGGTCTATCGATCTTCCTCTCAGTAACAGCCGCAACAGTCCAACTGCTAGCGGTTCCCAATCTGCTTCTTTGATTGGTCATAGACTCACCATGTAGGATAGTCATCACTCGGTCAAAGGCGTTCAACTTGTATTCGCATGTCGGTGAGACACTAACCGTGTCTCCCCGATGCCACAAGAACGATTGTCATTATCGCCAAGAGTCCTGACCATCGGCAAGACATTATACTGAGTTCACAAGTCGCATTGACTTCAACATTCTCATCGGCGAGACAATCACTACTTGCCAAGAGATCACACCGAGCCTTCAAGTTACACCACAATGTTCCACTGTTGGCGAGACTTCGTTCGTCACTAAGAATTCATACTGAAGCCTCCATGTTACCCCGAGACCACCTTTCACCAAGAGTCATACCGAAGACATTCGATAACAAACACATGTTGCATTGTCGGCAAGACTTACCACTATAGTTGAGAGTTCTTACCGAAATCTTCAAGTCACCCCGAGATCAGCTTTCGCTAGGAGTTATACTGACGACACCCCACAACATTAGTGAGACCAACACCCATCACCAAGAGTTCACATCGAAGCCTTTGTGTTACCACAAAGACTCCAAGTGTAAAGCTGTCAGTGAGACTTTCCATATCGGTAAGACTACATACCGAAACATATGAGTTAGTCCGACGACCACAAGTGTATAACTATCGGTGAGACTTCTCTTGTCGGTATAAGACATACTGAACATCCAAGTATCTCACCGAAACTTCTTTCACCACAAGTCTCCCTGATCACCTTTAGACATCAACCTTTGGGTATGAGATTAGCTCAGTTGGGAAGAGTTGGAGACTTTCACACTGATCAACATGTCACAGCGATAGGTCCATTCAGAAAGAATGAAACAAGTTCACAGTGACCAGAACATTTCAATAAGGTTGCAAACTACTAGTTGGCCAGATAGAAGGAATGTCACACCGACTTTGCTCTTCCAAAGGTTTCAGCCTGTGAGATTGAGACACAATATTCCAACAATCTCCCAATTGACAAACATCACACAGGCACCTCCAGAGCACAACAAAACTACTGAAATTCATGGGCACTAAGGCCCATCAAATTGGCACACCACCTGAACTTGTTTGTGCTCACTGGCTTCATCAATGCATCTACAACATTCTCTAGAGTATCCACTTTTTCTAATGAGACCTTTCCATCCTCCACCATATCTCGTACAAAATGATACTGTACATCTATATGTTTCATCCTGGCATGGAAAGTAGGATTATTTGCCAAACAAATAGCACTCTGACTGTCACAGTAAATAGTTATTTTCCCTGCATCAAAACCAATGTTAGAACACAAATGTCTTAACCAGATTGCTTCTTTACAGGCATATGTTGCTGCCATGTATTCTGCCTTTGTAGTGGACAAAGTGACTACATCCTACCGCTTACTCATCCAACTCACTATACCACCATTCAACATGAAAATATATCCACTGGTGGATCTTCTACTGTCTATGTCCCCTACCAAATCATAATCCACATAGCCTCGAATACTGAGAGTCATCTGTGATTCAACCAAGTTCCCATGGTAACACAAAGCATATTCAGAAGTGCCCTTCAAATATCTGAATACTCTTTTCACAACATCCCAATGTGTCCTTCCAGGATTAGCCATAAACTGACTAAGTACTCCCACTGCTTGGGCAATGTCTAGCCTTGTACAGACCATTGCATACATAAGACTGCCAACCACACTAGCATAAGGTACACTGGTAATGTCCTCCATCTCAGTAGGACATTTTGGACAGTCTTCAACAGATAGCTTCATTCCCTACAAAACTGGAACAACTAGTTGCTTGCAATCATTCATACAAAATCTCTCTAGAATAGTCTTAACATACTTACTCTGACTGAGCCAAAGTTTTCTACTCTTCCTATCCCTAGTTATTTCCATTCCCAAAATATACCTTGCTGCACCAAGATCTTTCATTTCAAACTTCGCAGACAACTGATACTTAAGATCAGAAATCATTAACTTACTATTGCCTATGAACATATCATCAACATAGAGAGCAATAATAAGAACTTGATCACTTTCAACTTTGTAATACACACAATGATCAAATTTTTATCTTACAAATCCCAATGACAAACAAAGTGTCAAACTTCTGGTACCACATTCTAGGAGACTGCTTTAACCCATACAAAGTTTTATTCAACTTGCAAACCTATTTTTCTTTACCTTTTTCCACAAAGTGCTCAGGTGGGACATATAAATTTCTTCTTCAAGATCACCATGAAGAAATGCTTGCCTTCACATCCATCTATTCAATCTCTAAGTCATATGCTACGCTAGTGACAAAATAAATCTGATAGATGTTAGCTTAGCCATAGGAGAAAAAAATTCTCCATAATCTATTCCCTCCCACCGAATAACCCCTTCGAACCAACCTCACCTTATATTTTTCAATAATCCGCCATCCGACCTATTTCTTTTTAAAACACCCATTTGCAGCTCCACAACTTTTTCTCGGGGCTTTTAGGCAAGGGAAACAACCTGCATTTCTATTCTTTAATGATGCTATTTCTTTCATTCATATTTCCAACCAAGAGTTTGAATCGCATATTCTAAATGTTCTTTCACACCCTAGGTCTATCAAGAAATTAAAGCGCATAGGCACAGACCTATCAAAGAGAACCCATACCTATCAGGGTTATTGCTTTCTTCATGAGTTGACTCTCCTCACTTGCCGAGGTCGAGGTTCTTCTTTCTTCTTCGTAGCTTTTCAGAACTAATGAGTTTCCTCGCCGTGTATATTTTGAATTTTCAATTCCTCTTTATCTAGTGTCGAGGAATTCTAACTACATCCTTTTTGTTTTCTAATTTTGTCTCTGATTGTAGATCCAAGGTAGAAGGATTCAGCTCACGAAAGATAACACTTCTACTATACAAAACCTTCTCCGTATCAGGATTCCAAAGCTTGTATCCTTTTATTCCAGCACTATAACCAATAAAAATACATATGATAGCCTTGTTCTCCAATTTAGATCTTTTCTCATACGACACATGAGCATATGCCTCACAGCCAAAAACTTGAATGTGTCTTAAAGAGGGCTTCTTACCAGACCATGCTTCCAAAGGTGTTTTCTCAACAAGAGCAGAATTCAGAGAATGATTTATCAAGTAACATGCTGTAGCAACTGCCTCAGCCCAAAACTTCTCCTCCAAGCCAGCACTGCTCAACATACTTCTTGCTCTTTCCATCACTGTCCTGTTGAACCTTTCTGTAACTCCATTTTGCTGCAGAGTATAAGGTGTAGTTTTATGTCTTTTAATCCCATGATCTTTACAGTACCTCTCAAAATCATCAGAACAAAATTCACCACCATTGTCAGTCCTTAAACGTTTTATTTTTCTTCCAGTCCGATTTTCTACAATGTTCTTAAATTCCTTAAACCAACTGAACACTTCTGATTTACTTTTCAAAAAACTAACAAATGCCCTTCTTGAATAATCATCAATAAACGATACTTAGTACCTTGAATTAGACAAAGAAGGAACATTCACTGGACCAAAAACATCAGAATGTATATAATCAAGCAAACCAGAAGATTTGTGAGGACTGGAGTAAAATGAAACATGGTGTTGTTTACCATATATACAATGTTCACAAAACTCGAATTCGAGGTTACAATCTTCAAGCCCCTCAACCAAGTTTTTATTCTTCAAGGTTTTTAAACCTTTCTCTCCAATGTGGCCTAGCCTATGATGTGAGAGCATAGTCTTTTCTGCTGGAAGTTTAACTTCCATAGAGTTTACACTATCAGGAATTTCTTCATCTTTTCCTCCATAAGTAGCTTTCTGTGACTTGGCAAAGACACTATTGCTTTGCACAACATGTGCATCAAGATTATACAAGGTACCAACATGAGCACCTCTTTCTAGCACCATAGATCCTCTAGTCATCTTGCAGCCATTTCCAGAGAACGTGACTTGCACTCCAATATCATTCAGCATACTAACAAAAAGTAGATTTTGACTTGGTATATGCATTACATCATTGATTCCCTTCACTCTTCCATTGGGGAATTGAATTCCGACTCTTCCACAACCAAAAATTTTCAAAGATGAATCACTTGCCAAATACACCTTTCCACCATCGTAGTTTTCATACTTTGTGAACCAATCTCTATGAGATGTCATGTGGAAAGATTCTCCAAAATCAATCAGCCAAACATCATCTAATGCCTGCGTAGCCAAGGCTGCAATGAAGGCGTCTGCATCACTCTGAGAAGAATCATTGTCGGAAGAATAGTTCTTCTTCTTCTTTTTCTCCTCTTTACAATCCTTTCAGACATGACCAGGTTTCCCACAATTCTAGCACTTCACCTTGGACTTCTTTCCAGGATACTTTGATCTCCCCTTTGATTTCGACTTGGACTTCTTGTCCTTCTTCTTGCCTTTATCTTTCGGTTTGCCTCTAACATCAAGAGCCTCCTTCACCATCTCAGAAGATTTCCTTCTCATCTCTTCTGATAACAAAGAAGCAACAACATCTTCCATCTTAAAAGTGGATTTCGTACTCCCAATAGCCATCACCAAGTGATCCCAAGAATCTGGCAAAGAACATAATAATAGCATACAACAATCCTATTCATCAATATTCATGCCCACAGATGTTAACTGTGCAATCAACATGTTGAATGTGTTCAAATGATCAATAAAAGAGCCTCCTTCTTGCATTATCAAAGAGTACAACTTCTTCCTCAAGAACAATTTATTCACTAAGGACTTGCCCTGATAAATAGCTACCAGTCTTTTCCACAAGGAAGATGCAGTCTTTTCTTCATGAGCATTCAGAAGAACAAATTCTGCTAAACAAAGCCTTATCAGCCCCTTTGATTTTCTATCTGCAAGGTCCCAATCCTCTTGCTTCATTCTTGTAGGCTTCGTTCCAGACACAACAATCCAAAGATCACAATCAACCAACAGATATTCCATTTTAAGTTTCCACAACTCAAAATTGCTGCCATTGAATTTCTTAATTTTAATCTTTCCTAACGTGCTTGCCATCTTAACCTGTAATTCAAATTACCAAACTTCTACAAGACTCCCACTGAACAAAAATTGACATGAAAAACCCAACGTACCCACAAGGATAACACAACTGGCCAGGCTCTGATACCACTTGTAAGGAAAGCTAAGGTGCGGAACTAACTCTCCTAACGTGAAAACCTCAGGGAAGAATGCAAAGATACTTTTAAATTTTCAATTACAGTCCAATTAAGATACACTTGAAAGCAATAACAAAAATATAGAAATAATCATACACAGATGAACACCAGATATACGTGGGAAAACCCTTACGGGAGAAAAACCCACCACACCAAGAAAAGCCCCTTTGTATTACAGTAATGGAAATTACATATAGAGATCAGACTTATCTTTCTGATGTCAATTTACAACAACATAATCCTTGATCAACCTTGTACAGAACATTCAAGATTCAATACTCTCATAATCGAATTTACTGATCACTCATCGAGCTATTCATTCAACTGTTCATGCAACCATCGAATCGAACAACATCTACAATTCCTACGTATATCCATGAAGCCCATGGTCTGCCAATCTTCCTCTCAGTAACGACCGCAATAGTCCAACTGCTAGCAGTTCCTAGTTTGCTTCTCTGATTGGTCGTAGACTCAACACGTAGGATAGTCATCACTCGGTCAAAGGAATTCAACCTATATTAGCAGGTGAGACACTAACCGTGTCTCCCCAATGCCACAAGAATGATTGTCATTATCGCCAAGAGTCTTGACCATCGGCAAGACATTATACCGAGTTCACAAGTCGCATTGACTTCAGCATTCTCATCGGTGAGACAATTGCTACTCACCAAGAGATCACACTGAGCCTTCAAGTTACACTGCAATGTTCCACTGTCGGTGAGACTTTTTTCATCGCTAAGACTTCATACCAGAGTCTCCATGTTACCCCAAGACCACCTTTCGCCAGGAGTCATACCAAAGACATCCGATAACAAACACATGTTGCATTGTCGACAAGACTTACCGCTATCGCTGAGAGTTCTTACCGAAATCTTCAAGTCACCACGAGATCAACTTTCACCAGGAGTTATACCGACGACACCCCACAACATCGGTGAGACCAACACCCGTCGCTAAGAGTTCACACCGAAGCCTTTGTGTTATCGTGAAGACTCCAAGTGTAAAGCTGTTGGCGAGACTTTCCATATTGGTAAGACTACATACCGAAACATATGAGTTACTCCGACGACCACAAGTGTATAACTATCGGTGAGACTTCTCTTGTCGGTATAAGACATACCGAATGTACAAGTCTCTCCTCGAAAACTTCTTTCGCCATAAGTCTCCCCGATCACCTTTAGACATCAACTTGTCGGTATGAGATCAACTCAGTCGGGAAGAGTTGGAGACTTTCACACCGATCAACATGTCACAGCTATAGGTCCATTCAGCAAGACTGAAACAAGGTCACAGTGACTAGAACATTTCAACAAGGTTGCAAACTGCCAGTCGGCCAGACAGAAGGAATGTCACACCGACTTTTCTCTTCCAGAGGTTTCAGCCTGTGAGATTAAGACACAATATTCCAACACAAGTGGCCAACATGAGAAAAGAAGGGGTTAGCTCTATCAAGAAGGAAGATGCTTCTGTACCTCTAGAACATCATGAAGTTATTAAGGTAAACTTCCCAAAGCATATGATCCAGCCACAAATCACAGATCTTAGAGAAAAAACACTCATTTGTAAGTTCTGGAACCGTACACTGGATTTAGAAACTTTAAAGAATATAATTTTTGAGGAATGGGAAGGGGCTATCAACGTTTTTTATCTAGATCAAGGCAAAGGCATCTTTGTTGTTCTATTTTCAAATAAAACGCTTAAAGAGGAGGTTTTCAGGGTCAAGTCATGGACATATCAAGGTTTAGGCCTATATATGCAAAACTGGACTCCAAATTTCAAACATGAGGAATTTGTTGTTTGTTTTGCTCCATTTTGGTTAAAACTGCATGCACTACCTTTGGAGTATAGGGAATTGGATTTATTAGAGATTATGGCTAACCAAATAGGTATTTTCCTAAAGCATGACTTTATCTTCTTTAATAATTCATCAAAACCTGTTAGGATGTTAATACTACTTGATGCAACCAAAAAAAAGCCAACTCACATTGAGCTGACATCTAATTTTGGCAAGTGGTTACAAGAGATAAGATGGGAAACCTCTCACAATACATGTGCT
>VDFB02000017.1:256225965-256264510 GCA_007258455.2 Sequoia sempervirens
CAACAATGGAGTGTGCTTTGATGAAGGTTGATTGTTTATGGGACTAAGACTATTCGAGATGATCAATTGGTGAAGCTCAAGGTTGTAAATTTACAGTCACCATTTGATGTATTCTTGTCCTTGTTCATTTATAATAGGATCTTAGGATTTATGCTAGAATTTCATTTTAGAACATAGCACTACAACATCATGGATTTTTTTCATTAGTGTTTCTATCATTGCTCCATTGAAATTTACATGTTTTTCCAAATATATAAACTACTTTCTTTTGTATCTTGAATGATATTTGATAAGATTTATAATAACCAATAAAAAGAAACATTTTTTTAAATTTTCTTCATATTTCATCAAGTGATGGAAGTCTAAGAGAAATATTGACAAGCATTTTGACATACTCAACATTTAAAAAAAATGTAATATATACAAGGAAAAGGTCATTAGTGTGAAGGATACTAATGCTAAATATCCCCTATGGCAATGTCTTGAGTATCAAAATACTCAGTTACATAATGAAAAAACATGGAAAACTCAATATCTAAATAATACTACAAATCCCCTATTGATAATGTATTGTACTTTTACATATCCCTAGGAGGGCTTATAATTGAATTCAAGTGGGGCTAGATGATGAATATGTAATGAATATTTAATGCACTCCAAATATTAAATGCAAATGTAATCTTGGCCTTTTGTGTTGAGATAATCTCCACCATTTATTGTATCCTAGGTTTTACTATCGTTACCTATAAAAGGCAATGTTCTCTCATTGTAAAAGGGGTTGTTGAAAAAGAATTGTTGTAACCAAACATTGTGAAATCAATAAAAGTAGAGCATTGAATATTGGTATTTCACTTGTGGTTTCTTATGTTTGCATGGATCCTTTTCTTCATTATTAGATAAAGTTAAGTTATAATGATGATGAAGTGTGAAGATATTTGATAGATCTCTGGTCCATACTATTTGTAGCATGTTGATTGTGAGTTGCCTTGCATGGTTAGTTTGAACCCTATTTTGATATTAGTTCAATTGTGAAGATTTGTTTGAATTACACCAAAATTGGGTATTTATATGAATTTTCATAATCTAAAATTCTTTCATTACCTTTTAATATTGCACTATTCTTGTGTCATTGTGAGTTAATCTCTGGTCAAGAATGAATTGGTTTATGAGGGATCTATCTATCTGAATCATTGAATCATTATTGTCATTGTCCTTAGGGCTTCTTAACTTAATATCTTCCCACCCTATAGTTTGAATTTTATTTTTTATATTTGAGTTAGTTTAGAAGGAAAAGAATCACCTAAATTGCATTATTGGATGTTGAAGACTATTTTCAAGTCTCAGATCTAGAAATCCAGTTAGGTTTCATATCAACTTCAAAACCATTTGAAACCTTGTAATCAAGTTATAACTAGGTAATTGTAATGCCCCTTGTTAAACATCAAAACATTAAACCACTGAGTCATTTTTGCAAGGTCAAGACCTAACTATTGAATCCTTGGGGTAATATTTCTAAATCTTAAAGGTTAGATTTTCTTTCAAGAGAGACAAAATATTGTGTGTTTTGTCTATGAATTGTGATGTTAAAAAACACTCATCAACAAGAATCATTGAGGAGAGGGTTATAGATTGAGTTGGATCAGTAAATCATACCATGTATTTGATAATTATATTCACATTTATCACTAGGTCTACCCATGCTTTATTTGATCTCATCCCTGTCATAAGTTTTTTTTTGTCTTTTAATGTTTAAAAAGGGATAGTTTATTTCATTCTCATCGGTGTCTTATATTGTAAAATTTGGTATTTTTTTCCTTTTGTTGAGTATTTTGGTCATAATATGTGTTTTTTAATTGACACATGTTCTACCATATTGGTATACTATTATTCTAATCATATCACTCAATGTCAAAGACATTAACCTTATTTTCACTATCCTCGAGATATGAGTTTTATTCCTTCTAAATTGAAACTATTGAGAGTGATGATGTAAATTAAAAAAGGAACTTTTAATTGTTTTGTGTGTGTCTTAAAACCCAAACATTTTTATTTTAAAAATCTCCACATAGTGGAGGAATGGGAATTTATGGCAAGATTTAATGTACATTGGGGAATTTTTATTATTCTCTCCACCACTACATTCCTTGGTGGGAATTTGGTTAGGTCTACAACAAGACAATATTTTTAGGAAAAGGGGTCACTCATCATTTATGAAGCTAGAGTAGATGAAAATGAGAATAATTTGCATGAGGAGTCATGGTAAAGAAAGAGGAGATATAGGGAGCATAGCACTACTATTAAGAGGGAATGCAAAGGAAGACGAGAGACCACTACTTTTGAATTCATTTTAGCAAGTGAAAGTTCAAATTGTAGAGGAGAAGTGAAGAAAATAAACATAACAAAGAAAATAATTCTAGGTCAATCTAGTAATAATAATCTTTATTTTACCTTGGGAAATTTATGAAAACAAGTGCATAATACTTCTCGTGTGTTTAAAAACATTTTTATGAGTTAATAATGTGAAAACATTAATGCCTTCCATGGATATTTTCGATCAATAGAAACACTCTATTTTACTTCTTGTCTACTAGAGGTTATTGGATTCAAACAAGGAATTCATCTCTCTAGTTTTTATAAAAAATATTTTAATTACATGATGTTTGAAAGGAAAACCTATATACATAAATCTATATATGTATACTAGTATACACATATAAGTATACGTATAATGGGAGTATACATATATATTTATTCAAATATTAAATTTTATAGTCATTGGCCATAGTAGTTCTTTAATAGCTATAATTTATAGTTTCATAGTGATGCCTTACTAGCAACAAATTTATGGTTGTGTTAGGAATACCGAGCCAAAATTTAAATTGTTTTAAAAAAAATTGATACTATTGTACAATGTAAGAGTATTGAGTTGATAAAAATATTCCCATGGAAATAATATGATATTATTATGTATACACAAAGTACTAAGCCAATATACATCTTCCCATATAGGAATTAAAATTGTTTTTATATAATGTGTATTAGGTTCGATCCTCATTTGACCACTTAAAATATGTTGTTTATATACATATAGTGAATATTTGTTCAATACTAATGAGGCCCATTAGTGAGTTTTATTTGTATACAAAAATATATATGCCAATGGTTGACTTGAAAAATTAAGTGACTAACTATGATATCCTTAATACAATAGTCAAGTAAGGATTCATATCCACCTTATATATGGGTAAACCCACAAAACTAGTTTACAATTCCATTGAGGAAGGAAAAATACATTTTAGGATGGAAACCACTTTAGGGGGTTCACTAGAACTAGGAGGGTTTGCTAGAACCCCCTAAAGGGTTCGATAGAACCAGGGGGGTTCGAGTGAACCCCCCTTTAATGGGTTTATTTTTTAATTGCATTAAAGGGGGATTCACTAGAACTAGGGAGGTTTGAGCGCACCCGTTGGTTCTAGCGAACCTTGGTTTGCTAGAACCCTCCTTTTCTCCCCTTCTCCCCCTCTGGCACCAAAAATCTCCAAAACTTTTCCCTTCGAAGCTCGAGTTAAGGATGGAAATGGAGGAGACTTCACAGACCCAACTGGATGATGGTAGTCCTCGGAACAAGCTATCCAACGAATATAATTTTAATATGTTTTCATTTTATTATGTATTTTTCTTTTTAGTTTGATTAAACATAGGTTTTTCACTGAAAATCAAGCTCTCTGTTCTGTACTTGTGAAAAATAGTAGATTATCAATTTTTTTTTTTTGAAAAAATCAATGTACTAGATATTGAAGTCCTTGATCCAACAAAAAAAATTGAATTTCGATACATACAAAAAATGTTATGTTGTATACGGTCTGCCTATGTCTGAATTGTAATTGATTTGAATTTGAAACTTGATTAAGGAAAAAAATATTCAATAAAACACTATGAAACCAAATGAAAGCATTAGATATCCTAGTTACAAATCTAAATTCAAAAAAATAAGAATTTTATCCTTCATGGAAAAAAATTATGTTGTATACGGTGAGCATCACTCCTTAAAAATGGTGTTTATTGAAAAAAACTAGTTTTCAAAGGAGATGGAAAAATAAGTGCAATCTGATTCCAAATTTTTTGAAAAAAATATGTTTAGAATCTAAAGACAAAATGTCACAAATCACTAGTTTGCATCATCTTCAAATTCCTCATGGTTTAGCCGCTATAGGTGCCTAAAAGTGAAGATTTAGTTAGAAAAAATTAGTTCAGTGTCTAGTTTGGCCAAAATTTGTAAACCAGTATTGTGGGATCACCCATATATATATGAAAAATTATATTATGCTTGTAGGAGTTTATGGTGAACTCCTTAACACCCCAGGATCACCTGGAAGACAAAATAACTTCTACATGAGAGAAATGGTTGAAATATTATGCTATGATTAAGGATGCAAGAATATCAAAATAATAGCCAAACTAAATGTCACAAATTTGTCCATATGATGCCTTCTTATATAGGTAAGGTGAGGAATAAGATTAGACAAGATCATGAAAAGTGTCTTAATACTATCACATGAGACAACTAAGTCATAACAACCTAGGATAGGATAAGATAAGATCTAGAAATGACAACTAAGACTTCTAGAATGAATCTTAGAACTAGAGTAAAATTAACATGTGAATATGCCCCCTAATTCCTAGTAAAGAAATTAACTAGGTACAAAACATTTATTCACACCAGCACCCCCCCTTAAGTGCAACCTAGGGAGTATATTATTATGCAAACGATGCAAAGATGCAAGGATGGGTCCTGACTAGTAGGCCGTGTTAGGTACCCATGAACAAATGCAAATGTAATCTCTCACAAATGAAGAAAAGGAGAAAACCCAGTGGGAATAAACTCCTCCCCAAAAGAGAGATGAAATAAAAAATTCTCTAAATGATGCATGAGAAGGAAAAAATTCCATTTGAGGAAAAATATCCCCCAAACCATTCAACCCACCCTCAATGAAAATATCCATCATAAATCCAATCAATCTCCATACACACAAAGGATGAAAAGAGAGACCATACAAACCGCCCGCCCGCCCACCTCCCCCTACCGCCACCCCACCCCACCACCATAATGAGATAACCTACTATAAAGAAGCACTGGTAGCATAATTTTGGAGTAACACTAGAATCCTTAACTCGACAAGCAAAGGAAAGATAATTCTATTTGCTAGAAACTATATTAGAGTCACTCAGTGACTCAGGTTAGAATTATGACAAAGAAACAACAAACCCGATGCCGAGGAACATTAGAAAACTCATAAAATGGCACAACCCTAGAATCTATGAAGCAACAGTTGATTGACAAATGATCTGAAATTGAAATGAAGTGCAAAGATCAAAACTGCACCCTCCCAACTATCAAAACATCCAAGTAATCTCCAAAACACCCTTTAGGGAAAAATTAAAATAATGATCAACTTGGGATAGATACAAGAAAAAGTTCATGGATGGCAATGTAGATCTCTTCAATACCTTTTCAATGGTGCAAGAATCGTGAAAATCAAAGATCGTAGTAAAAATTTATGAGCTCGGGAGCCAAAAATTTAGATCTAACTTCAATTAGTAATAAATTTTGAAAAACATAAAAATTATGCAAAATAACCTGCACCACTACAAAATTCACAACACCAAATTTCTGATGATATCTTCAAAAAAATTTGCCTCTTGGATTACAAGTTATGAGAAAACAAAAAAAAAAGGGCCTAAAAAAGGCACCTACAGACTAAATAGGGTAAAAAAAGAGCCCTTGCTAGCTAAAAATATGGGCCCATGGTTGCCCATAGGACCATGGATGGTGCTCAGAGTTTTTTTTTTAAATCTTTATTGACCTTGCCACCAGTGGAGGCAACATCGCTTGGGATGACGGGCTGGTGGCCGTGCCACCCCAAGTGTTAAGCCCTTCTCTATAGGCATTGGTCAACAATAAAACCATGGCCAAAAACAATTGGCTGGTGATGGTAAAAGATATGGTTGGCTATTAATATTTTTAAAAACAAAGTTTATATAAAAACCTGCTAGTGAATAAATATTTTGTATGGACCAACAATAAATATAGTGTACCCTCGTTGACTATCCGACACAGGTAGGACAAATGCTTACGTAGACAAGAGGATGGTGTGATGCAGAGATGGAAAAAAGATGCTAAATTCCTTGTAGAATATGTTGATTGATAGCGATAGATGATGGTATGGGTTGTATGGCCAAGTATGGATCCATATGATCGTATGGCCTAATTTTTTTTTGCCTCATGCCCTGGCTAAAAGTCCTTGATTTGGAAAATTTGATAGTCAATCCTTAGGTTCTCAGGCCTCCTAGATGTAATGGTGAGATTGGTTTTCACCAAAACTTCTTCAAAAAATCAGCTACCCTCTGGATCTGGTAATTGAAACCCTTCAAACCCTTGTGGATATGACAAAATATGTTAGTTTTTGATGAAACAAAAGCCAAATATGACTTTCTCTGACACCCTGGATTCAATGGCGAGGTTCTCAAGACCCCAACTCACACCTGGAAAAAATTTCACAGCAATATTGGTCCCTTAGATTTGGGAAGAAAATATGCAACAATGAAGCTATGATACCATGTAGGAGTTTATGGTGAACTCCTCAACACCCCAGGATCACTTGCAAGACAAAATAACTTCCACAAGAGAGAAATGGCAAAAATATATGCTATGATTAAGGATGCAAGAATTTTGTTGAATTCATTTGCATCCATACTCTTAATTTACTCACTTGTTAGTGATGAGTTTTGAAATTGTCCTATTTTCCACTTTGGAATATCAACAATGGCTCTGCAACGGTCAAGATGACAATGGCCACCCAATGGTTAGTACACATAAAAATGTAGATTCTTAGGCCATCATTAGAATCAAAGCCTTGTTAGAAGGCCAAGTCATCATCAAGGTCTCACGAGCAATCAATGATAGTTTCAGGCAGGGCCAAAGAACCAGCTGATTGGACATTGGCTGATTAACGGTCAGTATGCAAAAAAAGATAGTTTTCTTGGTCCTCATCAGCCTTGAAGTTTAGTCAGAAGGCCCAGTCATCATTAAGGGCCCATGGGAAGAGTAGGGCAATATTATGTGGGGATAAAGAACCAACCGATTAGGTACAAATTTTCTAGAACTAATTAGAAACCTTTCAAGAGGTAAAAACATTTGGATAAGACTAAGTAGCCGATTTTTGATATATATGAAGATAGGATTTTTCCAAATGAAGATAGCAAATACTTAGATCGTCGATATGTAGACTGTGAAAAGGATTTGAAGGAAACACACCAGCAAAGAAAGTCAATTTTAAATAGGGTTTCCTAGACTCTAGGAGGTCTCTTCAATCCAAATTTTTCACATGCAGATCGGCTAACAAAAGATATCGCCTTAGGGAGAGGGAACAAAAACCCTAATGCAAAAAAAGGTACCCAACAAAGACAACAAAAACAAATAATAAGGCCTCTAAATGATGATCGTAGAGAATATGGGTGTCTCAAATAATAGTAAAGGGGTGAATCAAGGACTCCAGAATGGAGAGACAATTAAATCAAAGTCCTCGCAAGATCAACATTTTAACCGTCAGGAGAAGAGAGGAAAGGGAGGTGAAAAGGGTTCTCAGGGGAAGAGAAATAGGAGGAAAAACTCGTGACCTTCATCAAAATAGAGGAAGATCAAGCAAAGAAAAGAATGGAGAAGGAAAGAAACACAACGCTGTAAGGAAAGCTAAGGTGCATAACTAACTCTCCTAACGTCAAAACCTCAGGGAAGAATGCAAAGATACTTTTAAATTTTCAATTACAGTCCAATTAAGATACACTTGAAAGCAATAACAGAAACAGAGAAATAATCATGCATAGATGAACACCATATTTACGTGGGAAAACCCTTATGGGAGAAAAACCCACCACACCAAGAAAAGCCCCTTTGTATTACAGTAATGGAAATTACATACATAGATCAGACTTATCTTTCTGATGTCAATTTACAATAGCATAATCCTTGATGAACCTTGTACAAAACATTCAAGATTCAATGCTCTCAAAATCAAATTCATTGATCACTCATCGAGCTATTCATCCAACTGCTCATACAACCATCGTAACCAAACAAAATCTTACAATTCTTCTGAGTATATCCATGATGCCTATGGTCTATCGATCTTCTCGTAAGAATGTACCGCAATGTATCTAACCGCTAGCGGTTCCCTAATCGCTTTTGATTGGTCATAGACTCACCACGTAGGATAGTCAATTGGTCAAAAGTGTTCAAATTGTATCCGCATGTCGGTGAGACACTAACCGTGTCTCCCTGATGCCACAAGAACAATTGTAGTTATCGCCAAGAGTCTTGACCATCAGCAAGACATTATACCGAGTTCACAAGTCAGATCGACTTCCAACATTCTCATCGTATGGTGACAATCACTACTTCTGCCAAGAGATCACTAATCGAGCCTCTGCTACACCACAATGTCTCCAATCGCTATTAGACTTCTGCTCGTCACTAAGACTTCATACCGAAGCCTCCATGTTACCTTGAGACCACCTTTCACGAGGAGTCATACTGAAGACATCTGATAACAAACACATGTTGCATTGTTGGCAAGACTTACCACTATAGCTGAGAGTTCTTACCAAAATATTCAAGT
Source organism: Sequoia sempervirens (assembly GCA_007258455.2). Classification (NCBI taxonomy): domain Eukaryota; kingdom Viridiplantae; phylum Streptophyta; class Pinopsida; order Cupressales; family Cupressaceae; genus Sequoia; species Sequoia sempervirens. The sequence continues at coordinate 256,234,641 of VDFB02000017.1, forward strand.
CACCCCGAGATCAGTATTCAACAGGAGTTATACTGAAGACAACCCACAACATCGATGAGACCAACACCCATCACCAAGAGTTCACACTGAAGCCTTTGTGTTACCGCGAAGACTCCAAGTGTAAGCTGTCAGTGAGACTTTCCATATCGACAAGACTTCATACTAAAGCATATGAGTAGTCCGACGACCATTGGGTGATAACTACCTATGAGACTTTGTTCAGATAAGACATACTGAACGTCCAAGTCTCTCCCCGAAAACTTATTTCACCACAAGTCTCCCCGATCACCTTTAGACATCAACCTGTCGGTATGAGATTAGCTCAATCGGGAAGAGTTGGAGACTTTCACACCGATCAACATGTCACAGCGATAGGTCCATTCGGCAAGACTGAAACAAGGTCACACCGACCAGAACATTTCAACAAGGTTACAAACTACTAGTTGGCCGATAGAAGGAATGTCACCACTTTGTTCTTCCAGCAGTTTCAAACTGTGAGATTGAGACACAATATTCCAACAATCTCCCACTTGACAAAGATAACACAAGCACCTCCAGAGCACAACAAAACTACTAAGATTTATGGGCACTAAGGCCCATCGAACTGGCACACCACCAAACTTGTCTATGCTCACTAGCTTCGTTAATGCATCTGCAACATTCTCCAGAGTATCCACTTTTTCTAAAGAGACCTTTCCATCCTCCACCATATCTCGTACAAAATGATACTGTATATCTATATGTTTCATCCTCGCATGGAGTAGGATTATTTGCCAAACAAATAGCACTCGACTGCCACAAGAATAGTTATTTTCCCTCAAGATCAAAAACCAATGTTAGAACACACAAATGTCTTAACCAGACGGCTTTTTACGTGCATATGTTGCTGCCATGTATTCTCCGCTTTGTAGTGGACAAAGCGACTACAGCCTGCCGCTTACTCATCCAACTCACTATACCACCATTCAACATGAAAGTATATCCACTGGTGGACCTCCTACTGTCAATGTCCCCTGCCCAATCAAAATCCACATAGCCTCGAATACTGAGAGTCCTCTGTGATTCAACCAAGTTCTTATGGTAACACAAAGCATATTCTGAAGTGCCCTTCAAATATCTAAATACTCTTTTCACAGCATCCCAATGTGTCCTTCCAGGATTAGCCATAAACAGACTAAGTACTCCCCTGACTGCTGGGCAATGTCTAGCTCTGTGTTTACCATTGCATACATAAGACTCAACCACACTAGCATAAGGTACACCGGTAATGTCCCTCCACCAAGAGGACATTTTGGACAGCTTCAACAGATAGCTTCATTCCCTACAAACTGAACAACTAGTTGCTTGCAATCATTCACAAAATCTCTAAATAGTCTTAACATACTTAATTAATTTCAAAGTTTTACTCTTCCTATCCCTAGTTATTTCATTCCCAAAATATACCGCACCAAGATCTTTTCATTTCAAACTTCGCAGATAACCGATACTTAAGATCGTAAATCATTAACTACTATTGCCTATGAACAAATATATATCATCAACATAGAGAGTAATAATAAGAACACAATCATTTTCAGCTTTGTAGTGCACACAATGATCAGATTTCAATCTTACAAATCCCAATGACAAAACAAAAGTGTCAAACTTCTGGTACCACATTCTAGGAGATTGTTTTAATCCATACAAAGATTTTTTCAACTTGCAAACCAGATTTTCTTTACCTTTTTCCACAAAATGCTTATGCTAGGACATATAATTCTTTTCTTCAAGATCACCATGAAGAAAATGTCAGTTTTCACATCCATCTATTCAATCTCTGTTTATATGTTATCATAGTGACAAAATAGTCTGATAGATGTTAGTTTAGCCATAGGAGAAAAAAATTTCCATAATCTATTCCCAATTGAATAAACCCTTCGCAACCAACCTCACCTTATATTTTTCCAACTGCCATCCAGACCAATTTTCTTTTTAAATACCCATTTGTAGCCCACAACTTTTCTGCCTTTAGGCAAGGGCACCAAACTCCAAGTATCATTCTTTTCTAATGATGCCATTTTTTCATTCATGGCTTCCAACCAAGAGTTTGAATCAGACATTCTAAATTCCTCTTTTACAGTCCTAGGCTCATTAGTGCTAGAAAATAAAGCATAAGCACAAGTAGAATCTATCAAAGAGAACCCATACCTATCGTTGCTTTCTTCATGAGTTGACCTCCTCACTTGCCGAGGTTTAGGTTCTTTTCTTCTTCAGAGCTTTAACTACTTGAGCTCTCAGCTGTGTATATTTTAAATTTCAATTCCTCTCATCTAGTCGAGGAATTTCAACTACATCCTTTTTGTTTTCTAATTTTGTCTCTGATTGTAGATCCAAGGTAGAAGGATTCAGCTCACGAAAGATAACACTTCTACTATACAAAACCTTCTCCGTATCAGGATTCCAAAGCTTGTATCCTTTTATTCCAGCACTATAACCAATAAAAATACATATGATAGCCTTGTTCTCCAATTTAGATCTTTTCTCATACGACACATGAGCATATGCCTCACAGCCAAAAACTTGAATGTGTCTTAAAGAGGGCTTCTTACCAGACCATGCTTCCAAAGGTGTTTTCTCAACAAGAGCAGAATTCAGAGAATGATTTATCAAGTAACATGCTGTAGCAACTGCCTCAGCCCAAAACTTCTCCTCCAAGCCAGCACTGCTCAACATACTTCTTGCTCTTTCCATCACTGTCCTGTTGAACCTTTCTGTAACTCCATTTTGCTGCAGAGTATAAGGTGTAGTTTTATGTCTTTTAATCCCATGATCTTTACAGTACCTCTCAAAATCATCAGAACAAAATTCACCACCATTGTCAGTCCTTAAACGTTTTATTTTTCTTCCAGTCCGATTTTCTACAATGTTCTTAAATTCCTTAAACCAACTGAACACTTCTGATTTACTTTTCAAAAAACTAACAAATGCCCTTCTTGAATAATCATCAATAAACGATACTTAGTACCTTGAATTAGACAAAGAAGGAACATTCACTGGACCAAAAACATCAGAATGTATATAATCAAGCAAACCAGAAGATTTGTGAGGACTGGAGTAAAATGAAACATGGTGTTGTTTACCATATATACAATGTTCACAAAACTCGAATTCGAGGTTACAATCTTCAAGCCCCTCAACCAAGTTTTTATTCTTCAAGGTTTTTAAACCTTTCTCTCCAATGTGGCCTAGCCTATGATGTGAGAGCATAGTCTTTTCTGCTGGAAGTTTAACTTCCATAGAGTTTACACTATCAGGAATTTCTTCATCTTTTCCTCCATAAGTAGCTTTCTGTGACTTGGCAAAGACACTATTGCTTTGCACAACATGTGCATCAAGATTATACAAGGTACCAACATGAGCACCTCTTTCTAGCACCATAGATCCTCTAGTCATCTTGCAGCCATTTCCAGAGAACGTGACTTGCACTCCAATATCATTCAGCATACTAACAAAAAGTAGATTTTGACTTGGTATATGCATTACATCATTGATTCCCTTCACTCTTCCATTGGGGAATTGAATTCCGACTCTTCCACAACCAAAAATTTTCAAAGATGAATCACTTGCCAAATACACCTTTCCACCATCGTAGTTTTCATACTTTGTGAACCAATCTCTATGAGATGTCATGTGGAAAGATTCTCCAAAATCAATCAGCCAAACATCATCTAATGCCTGCGTAGCCAAGGCTGCAATGAAGGCGTCTGCATCACTCTGAGAAGAATCATTGTCGGAAGAATAGTTCTTCTTCTTCTTTTTCTCCTCTTTACAATCCTTTCAGACATGACCAGGTTTCCCACAATTCTAGCACTTCACCTTGGACTTCTTTCCAGGATACTTTGATCTCCCCTTTGATTTCGACTTGGACTTCTTGTCCTTCTTCTTGCCTTTATCTTTCGGTTTGCCTCTAACATCAAGAGCCTCCTTCACCATCTCAGAAGATTTCCTTCTCATCTCTTCTGATAACAAAGAAGCAACAACATCTTCCATCTTAAAAGTGGATTTCGTACTCCCAATAGCCATCACCAAGTGATCCCAAGAATCTGGCAAAGAACATAATAATAGCATACAACAATCCTATTCATCAATATTCATGCCCACAGATGTTAACTGTGCAATCAACATGTTGAATGTGTTCAAATGATCAATAAAAGAGCCTCCTTCTTGCATTATCAAAGAGTACAACTTCTTCCTCAAGAACAATTTATTCACTAAGGACTTGCCCTGATAAATAGCTACCAGTCTTTTCCACAAGGAAGATGCAGTCTTTTCTTCATGAGCATTCAGAAGAACAAATTCTGCTAAACAAAGCCTTATCAGCCCCTTTGATTTTCTATCTGCAAGGTCCCAATCCTCTTGCTTCATTCTTGTAGGCTTCGTTCCAGACACAACAATCCAAAGATCACAATCAACCAACAGATATTCCATTTTAAGTTTCCACAACTCAAAATTGCTGCCATTGAATTTCTTAATTTTAATCTTTCCTAACGTGCTTGCCATCTTAACCTGTAATTCAAATTACCAAACTTCTACAAGACTCCCACTGAACAAAAATTGACATGAAAAACCCAACGTACCCACAAGGATAACACAACTGGCCAGGCTCTGATACCACTTGTAAGGAAAGCTAAGGTGCGGAACTAACTCTCCTAACGTGAAAACCTCAGGGAAGAATGCAAAGATACTTTTAAATTTTCAATTACAGTCCAATTAAGATACACTTGAAAGCAATAACAAAAATATAGAAATAATCATACACAGATGAACACCAGATATACGTGGGAAAACCCTTACGGGAGAAAAACCCACCACACCAAGAAAAGCCCCTTTGTATTACAGTAATGGAAATTACATATAGAGATCAGACTTATCTTTCTGATGTCAATTTACAACAACATAATCCTTGATCAACCTTGTACAGAACATTCAAGATTCAATACTCTCATAATCGAATTTACTGATCACTCATCGAGCTATTCATTCAACTGTTCATGCAACCATCGAATCGAACAACATCTACAATTCCTACGTATATCCATGAAGCCCATGGTCTGCCAATCTTCCTCTCAGTAACGACCGCAATAGTCCAACTGCTAGCAGTTCCTAGTTTGCTTCTCTGATTGGTCGTAGACTCAACACGTAGGATAGTCATCACTCGGTCAAAGGAATTCAACCTATATTAGCAGGTGAGACACTAACCGTGTCTCCCCAATGCCACAAGAATGATTGTCATTATCGCCAAGAGTCTTGACCATCGGCAAGACATTATACCGAGTTCACAAGTCGCATTGACTTCAGCATTCTCATCGGTGAGACAATTGCTACTCACCAAGAGATCACACTGAGCCTTCAAGTTACACTGCAATGTTCCACTGTCGGTGAGACTTTTTTCATCGCTAAGACTTCATACCAGAGTCTCCATGTTACCCCAAGACCACCTTTCGCCAGGAGTCATACCAAAGACATCCGATAACAAACACATGTTGCATTGTCGACAAGACTTACCGCTATCGCTGAGAGTTCTTACCGAAATCTTCAAGTCACCACGAGATCAACTTTCACCAGGAGTTATACCGACGACACCCCACAACATCGGTGAGACCAACACCCGTCGCTAAGAGTTCACACCGAAGCCTTTGTGTTATCGTGAAGACTCCAAGTGTAAAGCTGTTGGCGAGACTTTCCATATTGGTAAGACTACATACCGAAACATATGAGTTACTCCGACGACCACAAGTGTATAACTATCGGTGAGACTTCTCTTGTCGGTATAAGACATACCGAATGTACAAGTCTCTCCTCGAAAACTTCTTTCGCCATAAGTCTCCCCGATCACCTTTAGACATCAACTTGTCGGTATGAGATCAACTCAGTCGGGAAGAGTTGGAGACTTTCACACCGATCAACATGTCACAGCTATAGGTCCATTCAGCAAGACTGAAACAAGGTCACAGTGACTAGAACATTTCAACAAGGTTGCAAACTGCCAGTCGGCCAGACAGAAGGAATGTCACACCGACTTTTCTCTTCCAGAGGTTTCAGCCTGTGAGATTAAGACACAATATTCCAACACAAGTGGCCAACATGAGAAAAGAAGGGGTTAGCTCTATCAAGAAGGAAGATGCTTCTGTACCTCTAGAACATCATGAAGTTATTAAGGTAAACTTCCCAAAGCATATGATCCAGCCACAAATCACAGATCTTAGAGAAAAAACACTCATTTGTAAGTTCTGGAACCGTACACTGGATTTAGAAACTTTAAAGAATATAATTTTTGAGGAATGGGAAGGGGCTATCAACGTTTTTTATCTAGATCAAGGCAAAGGCATCTTTGTTGTTCTATTTTCAAATAAAACGCTTAAAGAGGAGGTTTTCAGGGTCAAGTCATGGACATATCAAGGTTTAGGCCTATATATGCAAAACTGGACTCCAAATTTCAAACATGAGGAATTTGTTGTTTGTTTTGCTCCATTTTGGTTAAAACTGCATGCACTACCTTTGGAGTATAGGGAATTGGATTTATTAGAGATTATGGCTAACCAAATAGGTATTTTCCTAAAGCATGACTTTATCTTCTTTAATAATTCATCAAAACCTGTTAGGATGTTAATACTACTTGATGCAACCAAAAAAAAGCCAACTCACATTGAGCTGACATCTAATTTTGGCAAGTGGTTACAAGAGATAAGATGGGAAACCTCTCACAATACATGTGCTTAGTGTCATATGTTTGGCCATTCAGTCTCAGAATGTTCGAAACAAAACAACATGCATAATCAAGCCCCTGCTAGGAAAAATTGGGGATAGGGAAAGCTATTCTCTTAGGTTTCTCCAAGATAAATGCATTCAGATAAGGTTACTCAAGGGCATACAAATTATGAGGTTGTTCAGGGGAAAAAGAAACAAATAATTCCTAGGACTGCACAACAAGGACTAAAAGGAGGAAGGAAATCTCAAAATGGAAAGAAATTTTCAATGTCCATGGATCTCTCTTTGCTTCTTGATTGGGTGTGGAAAAGGAATACTGCCCATATTTTGAACTTATACTCCCCATCCTTTCAGATTAATTAACACCAATTAGATGATGTAGTTAGAAAACTAATGTTTCAAGAAGCAAAGTCATTTATTTTTTCTGGGAAAATGGAAAATCAGGAAAAAAGCTTGACATCAGTAAAAGAATTTTCTATTGATGTAGAATGGAATCATTTGATTGACATATCAAGAAAAGATAAGATTGAAGACATGGAATTAGAAATATTAGTATAAATTTTTTTGGTATTGGTGGGATAAAAAATAGTCGAAGAGCTAGTAGATGAAGTGATGGAGGAAGGATCCTTTTGGGATTGGGATAGTATAGAAGGAAAAGGGGAAGTCAATTTCCTTAAGCTGCATGGTCAGATAGGTCCGGTCATTTCACCAAACAATCTTCAAAATTAGGATGGAGCTATAGTTGATGCTGAGGTGGGTTATTCATAGTCTTTGGATGTTTTCCAAGATCCGTTGCATTCAATTAATGAAAATGCATTGGGGGAGTTACAAGGTCAAGGAGTTAAGGATGTTGTTGTTGAGGATATAAAGGATTCTTTTGAGTTTTATTATTTGCAATCTTTATCCATAACTTAGACACCTTATCAATCAATTCCAAAGAAGTCTCTAAGCAAGAGAGGTTATAAATCAAAGCTTACAAAATTACAAGAGGAAATAGAGGTAGGGTGACAATCAACATTACATGACACCATTATAAATTCAACAAACAAGCATCCGAGGAGAGCATGCTACTCTCCTTGGGTACAATGAAGATTCTATCATGGAATGTTAGGGGCATTAATTCCCCTGATAACCAGACTCACATCAAACATCAAATTGATGGATGCGGAGATGATATAGTGATTCTTTAGGAAACAAAAACTTTAGTAGATACGTACAAAATTACAATACAAAAATGGAAATTGTGGAACTCGGTGCACTCACCTACTCAAGGGGCTTCTAGAGGGTTGGTGGCCCTGTGGAATACAAAGCTAATCTCTATGGTCTCAAGCAGAACTGAGAATAATTGGAAATTGCTAGAAGTAGTCAAATTTGATCTCAAATTTTGGCTATTCAATATTTATAGCCCATCATCCACATTGGAAAAGAAAAATTTATGGGAACATATCACTCAAACAATAACGAAGTTGGGAGATGATAAAATTATTTTGGTTGGAGATTTTAATGCTATTATGTCATTGCAAGAAAAGATCAAGGGAATTAATCCTCCGCCTAAAGTAATAGAAAACTTTAGTACATTCATCAACACTAATGCTCTGAGGGATATCATGCCAGTTAAGGGTAATTTCACATGGACCAACAAAAGAAAAGGATTTCTTTAGATAGCGGTAAGATTGGATAGATATCTTGTCTCTTCAAACTGGTTTAGTTTGCATCATCATTTTACATATGAGATCTTGGCTTTTCCAGACTCCGATCACTATGCAATTTCTCTTAGTATTTCAAATGTATCTTCTCCAACTTTCAAATCATCTTTGAAGTTTGAAAGTATGTGGCTCAGACATCCTAATTTTGTGGAGTTGATTCGTCAATGGTGGATTTTAGCCCCTCATGAGCAAGGTATAATGATGTTTCAGTTGTGTAGAAAGATGATGCATATAAAACAACAACTTATGGAATGGAACAAGGAGGTTTTTAAAAATGTCTTCCATCAGAAAGAGATAGTTCATAAAGAATTGGAAGATGTGCATGAACAGATTATTCAACATGCCTTGGATGAGAATTTATATGAAAAAAAAAGAGGTTGGAAGAGGAATGGGAAGAACAGTGTGCAAGAGAGAAATTTTATTGGAGACAAAAATCAAGGGAATTATGGTTGAGGGAGGGTGATCGAAACACTAAGTACTTTCATGATTCCACTTAGATTAAAAGGGGTGCTAAGATTGTCCAATCTATTCAGGAGATCCCAACAGGTAATTAGCTCACTAAGGAGGAAGATATATGAAGAGAATGTGTCATTTTTTATTTTTTTTTCTGATCTCCTATCTACTCCACAGGACAAAAGTGATCAAAATGACAAGGATGAGGTCAAATTATTGAATTCAATTTCGGCTATTATTTCTGTAAAGGAGAATGAAGATCTTCTGATACCATTCATAGTAGAGAAACTTAAAAAAATAGTTTTTTCTTTTCCACCAGACAAAGCTCCTGGTCCAAATGGTTTTACTGCACTCTTTTTCCGAAAATGTTGGGACATTTTGTGTTTTGATCTATTATGGGCAATTGAAGAATCAAGAAGAACATGGAATTTGCTCAAACAACTTAATGTAACAAACATAGTTATCATACCCAAATTAAAAGAACCAAAAACATTTGTGGAATATAGACCAATATCCTTATGCAACATAATATATAAAATCTTTTCTAAGACAATTTATTTAAGGTTGTAACTTATTATACCAAGGATTATTTCTCAAGAGCAAGGGGGTTTGTTCTGGGAAGAGAGACATATGAAGGGGCCATTTTAGCCCATGAGACTTTACATTCAATTTTAGTTAATAAAATTCCTTCTATCATCATCAAATTGTACATCATGAAGGCCCATGACAAGGTCAACTGGAAAGTTTTGAAAAAAGTGGTGCTAAAGTTTGGATTTAGTGCAAGATGGTGCAAATGGATATTAGCATACCTCTCAGGGGAGAAATTTTCAATCTTTCTTAATGGATCCCCCAAAGGTTTCTTTAGTGTATCACAAGGAGTGCGGCAAGGGGATCCGTTTTCACCTTTTTTGTTTATAATCATGGCTGAGGTGTTGAGCATATTTATTATCAAAAAAAATTCTCAAGGGTTATGGAAAGGGATCCTGTTGATGGTGTTTTCTACACAACAACAAATTAGACAGAATATAATATCCTATCTCTCTTGAAAGGTAAATCTCTATCAACAAGCCTCAAGAGACAACCCCAAGGTCTCTAATGTCAGGTCTTGACAATGCATAAACAACTCAGTGATAAATGTGAAAATGCTGGTAATCACAATGGGACCTTACTACAAGCAAATACCGAATCTTTAATTTATCAAATCTAGCAATATGATGATACTTCAATCCTAAATCTAACCCAAATGATAAAAGAAATAACAAAAGATAAGGGTTTTAAAGATATTTCTAAATTAAAACTACTTCTACGATTAACAATGCAAATGATGAAACACTTGAAATGGACCAATCCCTCAGAAACTGATTTCTACTTGACCCAGATGGATCTGCAATCTTATAGAAACAGTGCAATCTTCTAAGGTGTTAACTATTTTCAAATCATGAAAACTCATTCAAAACAACCCTATTGCAATCGAAATGAATAAACCTTCACAATTGAACTAAGCACAACGAATATAAAATTCCAGGCTAACTTTGCAAAGCAACTAACAATCAGTTGGTTACAAAAAGTACGGACCAGAGATTGCTGCAACACTTCAAGTACTAAATCATAAACACTATCAATTTATCTAACAATAAACCTAATGCATTTATCAAATAACTTAAGCAATTACAAAGATAGAATCACAAGAACCATGCAAGATAAATCAACACAAGAGAATTCACCAAAAGCATAATGTCTCCAATTGTATTGAATCACCCAAAGTAGCAACAATTCCAGTATTATGTTACAACACTTGCTCAAATTGAACTAACTTCTAACTCTTTCTCTACTGCTTAATTCGCTCTAGCATCAAAACTATCTATTTGTCTAGCCCTTACAAATGAGGTAGAATGCCATATTTATAGAAACCCCCAAGGAATGTCGACCTAATTAGAATTTACAATAATAATAAATGGCCACAAAACAAGTCGGCCAAGAGGAATTCAAAATAAAACAGAATATGCATTAAATGCATGAAATCCATCCAGGTCGGCCTAGGATCTCTAATAGAATTCGGTCCAATGCATGTGGAGGATAGAAAAGGCCAGATAGAAAAGGCCCCAGATAAATAGGAAGCACAAATCCCAACGCAATCAATCATCAACTAGCCCCTTCGTCCTTATCTCGATCCAATTTATCTGGAATCTTAAGAAAAATCCCCTCCAGGTTGGCCACAGGTGAAGTAATAAATGCTTTAAACCCTCCTTCAATCGAATTAATCTCCTCCATCGATTCCTTGACGACCCTGTTAAATTTAGCTTGCACTCATCAAAAACCACCATCAATATCCATTATAACATGAGGATCAGGATTAGCCCATCACCAACAATATATTCGTCATTCAAATAATTCCAAACAAAGATCAAAATCCCCCTGAAATATCGTTAAAGAATAATTTCTTCAAAGTTCAGGATTTTCACCCCTTCGTGGAATCCAGGCCAGAGAGGAATTTCAAAAAATTCCCAACCAGGTGGATTCTGGCTAAATAAGCATAACAAGCACCTAATAATCATTCAATCAATCACAATCAGATAAGAAACAACATAAAAGATCTTAATATTACTCAGATTAATCACATGATGCACAATCAGTAGCTAATAATTCATGCTATCTCACAACCCTTCATTTTCAACAATGTTTCAGAGAATTCCACCTAGGACGAAAATCTGCGAAAATAGTAACAGTCTACAAATTCCAGAAAATGAAGAGACAACAGAAATTTCAAGAAAATCTGGAGGGAACGGAAATCCGTGAAGTAGGTGAAACTCTAGATCACTGCATATTTCAGGAAAACACAGAGGACAAGGAAAATCGAGGAAATCCGCTAGTGAAGGAAAATCCTGAAACTGAAGGAAAACCTGAATGTCGATGTTCTCAAATGAATTCACTCAAATTGATCAAACAATCACAAATTTGAGGAACTTGGGCTCGCAACTAGCTTAATTTGAACCTCCTACAGATCATCATTAAATTTGAGGCTCATCCAATGAGGTAAATCAAGAGGAAATGGTGATTCCCTAAATCTGAAACCCTAAAATTTCACCATGAATGCAGGGGAGTTAGCCCAGATTTCGATTGCCACCCCTATTAAGCACGAGGATGGGTTATTCAAAGGAGACACAGGTGAGTCTCACTTAAATGAAATTGAAAGCAAGCTCACAAACTCACTCAGGGCCGACAATCACACAAGCTCGAAAAACCCCAAAATCAACCAAAATGAAAACAACCATGCACCCAGGATTGAGCTTGAAAAAGAAAACATGAGAATGCTAGGAACCATTGAACTCATCAATCAACAGGAGAATACAATGACTAGGCCATCAACTTTCATAAATGCGACAGACCAAAATCCTAATCTGAGAATTCGACAAGGAGACAAAATGTTGAGAAAATCCAATCCATGTAGAATTTCGTGAAAGACTGAAATCTCTAGAAAACAGTGCAAAATATTAGTTGCTGGGTTTTTAGAGCATCTGGGGAAATCCGTCCAGAGGGAAATTTCCTGAAAAGAGAAAAAAACCCAAAAGGAGTTCAAAACATTAGATTTTCAAAGTGCTTCCCAAAAGGGGGGGCATATGCACGAATAAGATAATCATTCAAACAAACGCTAAGGCAACAAAACCTCAAAATTTGAGGGCTAAAGCATAAAAAACCAGAGCAAAATAGGGTTCCTACTTTCAGTGGGGCATGTGTGCGAAAACTACACAACAGATCCAAATTGAAAATACAAATTTAGTAGTTACACATTCACTTTTCGCTAATGATACCAATTTATTTGGGAAATAAATGCTAGCAGAAGCAAATCAGATTAAAGAGGTCTTAAAAAGTATTCATCAACATCAGGTCAAAGGATAAATGCCTCAAAATAAAAAATTTATATCCTCAACACAAGTGAGGACATTGAAAAGAAGATAATCAAAATTCTTGGTTTTCTAAAAGTAGCCTTACCATGTTCATATCTAGGGATACCCTTCTTTTCAGGCCCAAATAAAGCAACATATTGGGTGAAAGTAATAGAAAGACTTAAATGAAGGATCTTGGTATGGAAGGCCATATGGTTGTCTCTTGCAGGGAGAATTTTATTAGTAAAGGAAGTTTTGTCTTCAATACCTAATTATTTTCTTGCAGTTCTCAAGGAACCAAAATCTGTCATTGTAGAAATTGAGAAAGTGATAAGAAGATTTATTTGGAAAGGAAACATTGATGAACAGAAGAAGGTACCTCTAATATCTCTTGAGGCCATGTCATGTGACAGATATCAAGGTGGAGTAGGTATCCTAAACCTTCCGAAAAGGAATAGAACATTTGGTGCAAAACTTGCTTGGAAAATGTATGTTAACCCAAAGGATAAATGGTGTAGAATCCTGCAAGGAAAATATTTGGATAGCATGGATCCTTCAAGAATCTTTACTGTTGCTAATCCTCTGAAAGGATCAACTATATGGAACTTTTTGATCTCATGTAGGAAATTAATTTCTACAAACATCTCCTAGGAGATAAATGATGGTCAAAGTGTCAAATTTTGGATGGATTCTTGGAATGGGAACCCTCCACTGCAAAATAATCCTAATCTAGTTCATGTAATGGAAATTTTGAATGAAGTATGGGGGGAAAATTTGCTGGACTATGTTCAATCAATTGGCTCTATAATAGGTAAAGTAATCTGGAAAAGAATAATAGAACCTTCTCTGACCAATCAACAGTGTAGTGTGTTACAAAAAGTTTTAAATGAATGAGTGGTCTATCTCTCTTCAAAACCAAACAGATTGGTTTGGGAACCTTCAAGGGATGGTAATTACTCGTTTAAACAAAGGTGTAAGGCTTTAAGTTAGAATGCAAGACATCTACTTCCCCAAAGGGCCTATTCTTTTTGTTGGGATAGTAAAGTTTTACCCAAGGCATGGAGTTTTACTTGGTTGGTATTGAAGAAGTGAATATTAACTAGTGATCAATTAGCAAAATTAAAAATTGCTGACCCTTTCATGTGCCCATTGTGCAACAAGGGGATTGAGGAGGTAGATCACTTGTTTGTGAAATGCAATTTTGCACAACAAAGTTGGGATTTCGCTCTAAAAAAGCTTAATTATTACACCCCTTTGCCAAATTTTTTATGGTATTTGTTTCAAAGTTGACCAGTTCTATTCAACTATTCTTTCTTTGCACGTATATGGAGAGTGGTCCTAGCTCTAGTTGTATGGAATCTTTGGTGGGAGAGAAATTTGCACATTTTTAGGAAAGTAGTTTCTTCAAATATAGTAAATGAAAAAATAGAGAAGGAAATTTATGAGATAGTAAATTCAAGTGTTTAGAAGCATAAAGGTATTAGTTCAACATTTACAAATTGGGAAAATCTCATCCTATAGAATTGGAAGTATTTAAAGTTTCCTTTCCCAGGCAATCTCTTGCAGCTAAAGGTAGAGAAGTGTAATAGGAAACATGTTAGATAGAAGGAACCTCAGGATGGATTCATAAAATTGAAATTCGATGGGGCCTCAAAAGGGAGCCTAGGAGAATCAGGGTAGGAATTTGTTTGCGTGATTCAAGGAGTAAGGTAATAGCACTAAGCTCGAATTATCTTCTAAGAGGATCTAATAATTTAGTAGAATCAAAAGCATTGCTGATAGGTTTAGAAATTGCTTTGAAGCTTGGTGTTAAAAACTTACATATTGAAGGAGATTCTTTATTGATATTCAATGCTTGTAAGGTAAAGAAGGTTCAAAACTGGAGTCTCCACTATGTTCTTCAACGAATCTAGGATTTGCTTGATAGTTTTCAGAATTATCAAATCATGCACACGTATAGAGAAGGAAACAATCTAGTTGATTATTTAGCTAATATGGGAAGTAACAAGCAGGAGCTATTTGTATTACATGATGTCTCTCGAGTCTCATATTTTCCACAATTAGTGGAATTTTCTCAACGAGATGCCTTAGATTTGCATGGAGGGACAATTTCTTAAGTTGTCTAGAGCTCAAAAGGCATGGGTTTTGATTTGTTATGCTAAGTTGGTAGTTATGGTTGGGAAATCATTGCAGTCTTTGGTCACTACTGAATTTGACACCATTTTCTGATGGACGTTCAATAAATCTTTGTCGGAAAAGTGACGAAATGATGAAAACATTTTTGTCACTATTTTTTTGTTGCAATCTTGACAACGAATTAAACGTCGAAATGACAACGCAGATTCGTCGGTCGTCGACATCATAAAATGACTCAGATGTTCGTCAGAATATCAATGAAAAATTCGTGTATCCACCGATGAATTACAATAAAAATGAAATTGCAATGGCTCTTCCGAAGCATCGAACGAACACCAAAAGTTCATCGCCATTTTGACGAAATGGGAAAGTATTTACGATGAAGCCTTCATCGCAGCTAAGCAATTTCGTCGAACATTTTATGTGATTCATCGGTGGCGTTCGTTGAAATTGTGATGAAATGGGCAAGGAGTTACGACGAAGCCTTCGTCGTAGCTAAGCAACTTTGTCAGACCTTTTCTGTGATTCGTCAGTGGACTTCATCGAAATTGCGATGAAATGGACAAGGAGTTACGACGAAGCCTTTGGCGCAGCTATAGCAACTTCATCAGACCTTTTTGATGATTCGTCGGTTGTGTTTGTCGAAATCTCAACGAAACAATGCAATTTTTTTTAAAAAAAATATTTGTTGAAATGTACCATCGGTGAAAGATCAATCAAGTTGCGTCCCTTCGTATTCAAATCTCGGGCAATTATTTTATTCAGTCATTTTCCATGTTTATTAGACACCCGCTAAGATGTCATGTAGTTTTTCCAACGCCTTGAGTCTCTTCGACAGTCAATATTACATATCGCTTTGGTGTCACATAGTCTCATCGATGTTCTGAGTCTCACCAATATCTAATAGATCATATGTCGCTATGGTGTCATGCAGTCATACCGACATTCTGAGTCTCCCCGAGAATCATTCCTTCAGTCTTAAGTGTATCGCTATGATTCTCACCAATGATAACTTATCGCTGTGACTTTGGGGGTCACCGAGACTTTCCTTTGACTACTTGTATCTTGTTGAGAACCTTCCTTCAACAATTCTGATCGCCGAAACAAAATGTTTCTCCTACTAATAAAGCTATATTCAGTTTGACTTCCATATCTCTCTCCAATGAATCTTGTTATTGACAAGACAATGAATATTTCCAAGTCCTATTACCGATATAATTCCGCTATAGGGATATGATGGGTTGGCAAGACTTCCTCGAACTCAGCCCGATGGTACTATACTACCGACAGGACCCACTTTTCTGGGAAACTTATTGAGAATATTGCAGATTCCTTTTTGATGCTCTAAAATTGCACCACGATCGGTAAGACACAAATAAGCCCATTATGACTTACACCGATGACTTAGGTCTCGTGGACAATCACTTTGTGCTTCATCGATATAACACACATGTGGTCGTTATGACTTATATTGATGGAGATTTTCTCGCCGATAAGATCCTTTGGTTGCTGAGACAATGAACTGCATCCTTCCAATATGTGTCTTCAGATGAAATCATATCAGTATGACATTCCCGAACTCTTGTCGATAGACTGCAAAAAATATACGTTAATATAAAATGCTTTATGGATTGAGGAGACCCTCACCATCTCTTGTCGATATGAATTATACATTGAAATATTCAGGGTTAGATGAATTCTATGGGATCACATGAAAGAATATAGGAAAAAATGTTATGAAGAGAGGATTCTTGTACTTATGGTATGGGAATTTTTGGGAACTAATGAGTATGTGCAGCCATGAAATTTTCAAAATTTTATAGTTCTAACAGTGGCTCCGTCTGGGGATGAATGATTGTGAGATCATTGCAAGGATCCAGATTTCTAGGTGAGCAGACCAAACTCAAGGTGATGGACCAGTGAGCAAGATGGAATGAATGGAAATGGAGATGAACATGACCCTATACTACTGTACATGGAAAGATTTATTTTAAAAGAAGGAATATCAGGATTGTCCATGTACTGGAAATTCCTGTTCCTTTTATTTCCTAAACTATTGTGCATGGAATAGAAATTTTTGAGAGGATTGTCAAGAGTCGTCCATGCACTGGAAACCATTAATCCTCTATATTCCTTTTTCAACAAAATCAGATTTCATTTCGGTAAATGATGGCTCAAGGCCACCCAAAAGAAAGGCCCATACTTTCCTTTGTCAAACACCCAGTTTTTCTTTGAATTCATCATATTCTTCTTGAAGACATTCATGCAATCTTCCCTGTCACTATTATTGAAATTTTTCAGAGAATCATCATGCTCAGCTTGGCCCAAATTCCCTTCACCATTATGTAGTTCATATTCTCCATCTTCTTGTGTATAATGTACTTATATTCAGATTTGAATTCGAGACCAATTGTCATTGTACATTCCATTTTACTTGCAAAGAGTATTCTATAAGCAATATATTGATAATGCCAAATGATTTATGGTGTTGTACAACTCTACCTATCATCACAGTTATGCTATCCCCCCCGAGAGAATCCTGCAAAGACAAGTTTACAATACCAAGTCAAATAATATGAAAAAGACTTACTTCCATACAAATTAAATGATTATTCTCACAATGGAAATTGTCTAATTACAACAACAATTCCATGAAAGGTTATCCATGCTTCATAAGAGATGACTGATCATACATACAAACTACAAGATGCATAGAAAAAGCATTACACTTGAGAACAACCAAGGGCTAACAAGGGAAGGAGTTAAGAAACATCTGGATTGAAGAGAAAATGTGTAGGGAAAATGCTGAGCAGTGTCAAGAGAACAGAGCTTGTAGAACATATTCTTGACCTAATCAAGCTCTTGAACAACTTAAACAAAATTAAAATACTAACACATACATGAGACATGTAATGAACTTCCAATATCTACTATCTTTTTTTTTTTTGTATTGAAAATAGTTTAAGGTCCATTACATATCATGAAAATGCCTATCCGAAATTAGGATCAGTACAACATCAAAGCATTTCCATAATAGGAAATATACCGTATTAGTACTTTACACAGTAAGAAAGAAGCAAAAAAGCACCAATTGTTTTCAAAACCAACATTGACAATACAAATTGTTGTTAACAACACCACAGGTTGTTGCTATTCAAATCAGCGTAAACAATACATAGTGTTGATTACATTCTCCTCATTGCTGACTTCTTCAATATCAAGGTTTGCCATTGTTTCTCCTTGGGGGTCCAACTGCTGGGGGTTGCGTTGTCTTTCTAGGCTTGCAACTTCATCAATTGCTCTCTAGAGCTCATCAAATGTCTGTTGGAACAACACGGTCTCTTCCAAGCTCAACCTACAGGTGGGTCCACTTCTCAGATCCTCTCTGGTATTGTTAGCAACACCTTTAGTTATTGACTTCAATAATTTCTCCATTGAGATATCCACAAGAGTTGAAACCTACAGAGCAACAGAGTAGAAAGTGAGTCTCTTGCAAGACTCAGTAAGTACCCTCTTGATACCCTTAAATTTATCATCATTTCTCACCTTCCACAAATGTCACATGATCTCATTGGATAAGAAATACCAAAATTGCTTACAATCAAACTTGAGCTTGGAATTACAAAACATAATATCATGCCAATTAATTTTACCATTGCTATTCCAGACCTTCAGCTTATGGTAGAATAAGTACCAAATTTCCTGAGCATAAAAACATTCAAAAAGAATATGTTTGATAGTTTTTGGAGTCCTACAGATACTACAGATTTCAACACTTTCATGGTTAGATTTATAGGGATCTATCTTTTTCATTAATGCAGAGGTAGGTAAAGGAGAAATAATTATAATTGTAACACTATTCATAGTCTAGTAAATTATGTTCGTAATTTGTGTTCAATGGACCTCAGTTTTATCATTATACTACCCATATAATACCATATTTTAATCCAGGGTTCAACTATCTCAGATCTAAAGAAGCACCTTCAATTAACCATTTAAAGTACTATAAAATAAGGTAAGACTTTTACTTGAGAAAGATTGGGTACACTTGTAGGATTAAAGTTCTCACAATCATCAGGATTTATTGGCACACAAACACAACTTGCAACATATGAAGTAATGGATGACTACAAGTTAGTGAAATGGTCCTTAATATGTGAGTGGTTTGCAAATTAATTGGTAGAAAATAAGGTTACAAACAGATCTACATGAAAAATTATGAGGACAATCTACTATAATCATCAAAATAGATGAAAAGTGCAAAGGAAAGAGCTGAGCTACATCTCTAGAGCCTAAAAAAACACATGCAAGAAACATAAAAAAAATAACAAACCAGTTTTTGGATAAATACAAAATGGTGCATTTAGCAAGTGATTCATATGCCTTCACACCTGACACATGACATTAAGAAGATTTTAGTCTTCCTTTGTGAAGTTAACTACTTACAGGATAAACCCAGAAACCAATATTATATACCTCCATGTCTAGCCGAGGGTAGGTATAAGAGAAAAAAATTTCTTCAATGCAATGCCAAAAAATATCAATGTGTGTGTAGGTTTGTATTACTCAAAATATCATTTCACTGCCTAAGGAAAAATACCAAAGTGATGTTTTAAATTTCAATCTTCACATAGGCTCCCTTATTGCTACACATGCATATACAAGCATTATTCGAGCTCTAAACTATTCAAATCTTAAGGATTTAATTAGCTATAAGATGGAAAGTTGTTGTTTAGACATAATCCATCATCTTTTACATATCTTTATTCACTCCTAGCGCTTCAGATAAATTTGTCTAAATGAGACAGAAATGTGAATCTTTTATGACAAAGAAAATTCTTAAAAGGAGGGGGGAGAGATCAAAGGGTAGGGGGAAAGAGAATGAATGAATGTATAGCAAAGTATAACATTTTGATCATTATAACAATGAAATGAATCTTAAGTTTGAAGCATTAATATCATTTACAACATTTATGATCAAGAATGAATGTAAGTAGAGAAACTTTTGTATACCTGCAGATGGTACAAAATTTCATGGTTAAGTCGAAGCCTCCCATAAACAACAAGATCTAAATATCCGTGTGTCTATCTCAATCAAGCCTCTAAACCCTTCAAAGCTGTCAATTTTTCCACTAACCTGTTATGCACAAAAGTCAAATTTTAGAGTTATGTCACCACTAAAAAAAGAAGAAATAGAGATTTGAAACCAAATCCACACACAACACAATGTGGTATTCATACAAATCCATACAAACAAACTAAACTCAAGACATTGGAATGGAAACAACTTCAAATTATGATGTAGAGCATGGATTCAGGGTATAAAGAATCATTTTTCTGCCACCATAGTGAAAAGTTAGCACTTTCTTTCATATTTGCATATTGGTTTGATGCTTCAAACGATGCATTTATTATATTGAAAAGTGCATTACATTATTGAGCTTCTCTTTGTTTCGAGAATAGTTTAATATTCTCTACTTAACAGGGCTAACCACATGACAGTGGAATCTCATTTGGCCCCTCCCCCCCCTCACATCACTCTCAATTCCCCATACCCAATCATATAACATTAATCATTCATTCATCCATTAATAACATAACATTCATTCATTAATCCATTAATAACATATAAAATTCTTTCATTAACATATAACATTCATTAATTAACATATTCACATTCATTCATTAACATACAATATTCATTCTTTCAGTTTTTACATATTATCAAAAATATGGTTGTCATGATATGATTACAATCACTTTTTTTTTTGTTTCTTTTTTAAAGCTAAAAAAATCTGAAGTGGAGTATCATTTTCTAAATCATCTGTCCCCCTTTTAGTTGTTCTGCCCTCTGCTTGTGATCTTAATGTACACCTAGTCGTCTGCTCACGACATGGACACGGCTGCAAGGGGGGGTCTACTGCAATAAGAAAGAAATGTTAAACTGATATTGTTTATTATTATTATTGTTACAAGTATTTCATTAATTAAAAGAACATTAGAGTGGTTCTCTTTACCTGATGGGTCCACATCATGTTCTTGAACTTCTGTTATAGACTCATGCTCAACATGCTAAACACCCTCTAAATCCTGATATGCAGTTGAAACATGAAAGGTTAGATTAATTAATACACCAATTAAAATTAAATATGTTTAAAAGAATATGAGAGTGGTCCTCTTTACCTGATGGGGCCACATCATGTTCCTGATCATGCTCAACGCGTTGATTATGCTCTACATGCTCTAAAGTTGAAACATGAAAGGTTACATTAATTAATACACCAATTGCAATTAAATATGTTTAAAAGAACTTTAGAGTGGTCCTGTTTACCTTATGGGGCCACATCATGTTCCTGATCTTCTCTAGCTTGATCATGCTCAACATGTTGATCATGCTCTACATGCTCTAAAGTACCGGGATGCACACCATGACCTTCATCTGCAGGTTGTGCTCCACCCTCACCAGGCTGCATTCCAATGTCATGTGCAATATTATCATTGCTTGAATGTTTTAAACAAATAGGCATGTAATTACTTTATGGTGGAAATTAATATTCAATAGATTGCACAAGTATTCAATTTTAAATAAACTTTATTGAGTTTATTTACTTGCATATCAAATGTAGTGGAAGGTTGTGTTTTCCCAGTCAAGACTCTTAGGCATTTAGCCACAACTCCATAGCCTTGCTGGAAGGCAATCTTCAGGTCATCTTTTGTGGGAATTTTGTTGAATTTAGAGCCCTACATTTTTGCATAAGATCATGAATTTTGCTTCTATGGTGTGATAAAACCAAAATTGTTTTCAATTTATTATTTGGATACTATATTTCATTTATTGATACTTACAATTCATGCGGCTAATTTCATATAACCACCAGAGCCAAGTTTGTGCTGCCCGTGTTTTTCTAGTCTTGCCTTTGTTGCCTTCGATGTATCGAGCAGCCTATGAAAAGTTTGAAATATATTAGATTATGTAAAAAGAAAGAGTAATCAGTATATAATTACATTGTTGATAGTATCACATACCTTCCTTGGCCCGGTGGTGTCTTTCCTTTTTTCTTTTCAGCCTTCTCCTTTCCATCTGACACCAGGTCCTTCCACTCCCTCTCCAGAATCATGGGGGGATGCTTGTACTTTTTGTTCTTCTCTAAATGTGACCTATATTGGTCTCTCGCATACTTTAGATAGGTACTAGCTTTCTTAAGGACCTTGGTTCGGTTGAATGTTTTATCACCGAATAACACAACTAAACAGTTAATGAGCTCATCTTTTAAATCTTGAATTTGGGCATTCCACCATGTACGTATGGTGGGCCCAAAGAGCTCTAATGTAATATCACTTAGATGTTTATAAAAAACATCATTTCCTACAAAATGATCATGGGATCAATAGTCTAAAAAGAGCGATCAATAAGTAAATTTCAATTGGATTATATATAATAATAATTAAAACATTTTAAAGTACCTAGGAGCTTTTTATATCTTTATGGGAACGAAATCCTCGGTCACCACAAGTGTGACCGAAAATGTTCCCGTACTAGTAATACGGGAAGATCTAGGAAATGTTGCTAAAATGTCACCAATACTAGTGGCCTCAGCATCCCCAGGTACATGTCCTGACGCATGTTCTGGCATGTGTTCGCTGCCAGAGGGTGCATTAATGGATGCCTGCATGGTATGTGTTGCCGATATTTCAGATGACAATATAGGCACAGATGATGCGGTTAGATGTTGTGATGTATGTGCAGGGAGATCAGGATGGACACTTGTACCAACCCCTACTCCTCGGGCAACACTTGCAGTACCCTAATCATGGCCAGGAGCATCATGAGGAGGAAAATAACCCTGTAAAAACAACACATATTTTAGTTCATGACATAAAAAGTACAAAATATTAAACCATGAATGAACTTATGTTATAATTAAAGACCTCATGACAGCTTACTTACAAGTTTTGTGATCTCTCAGTCAATATTTTAACCCTCTATCTTATCTCATTTGTTTGAGGGACTATGAATATCAACTTAATGATTTCTTCATTGCAATTTTTTTGGATCTTCCTTATCATATCGAGAGGGTTTGCTGAATAAGCGATGCCATCATCACAAAATATTGACTGCACCTCACTATGGATGCTCTCGTCCACTGCTAGTTCCTTTACCCAATCAGTCGACTGCAACAAGAATATTAAAAACATTATCGAAATTAACCCAATAAACTTATGAAAAAAACATAATAATAAAACATTTTTCTCGTATCTAATTTGTACAATTACAATGAGGTAAACCTGTCAAATAGAAGCACCTGAAGATACATCGCGATCTGTGCTCTAGGCCAGAACCTTCTCCGTACAATCAATGTCTCGCTAACAAAAATTAAATATAAAAAAACATTACCGAAATGAAACCAATAGACTTATGAAAAAAACATAAGAATAAAATGGTATATTGGAGTCATTAATTGGAGGTTGGGTAAAATGGTACATAGTATGTACCACCCCCATAGTAACTCTATTTGTAACTAAGTGATTCAAATTGTAATCGATTAGCAACTCTTCCCCTGCAGTTATTGATTTTATTGCACATACGAATACACGGTTTCCCTCGTGCACCTCGAATATGCAATATGGTTGCTTATTTGTTGACCTAGGTCATGTACTATTTATAAACCTTGCAATATTCCTTGACACTTTTCACCTTCCGTCAAAGTACATAGCCACTCCTTTATTTTAATCCTTATCTTTTAGTTGTATATAATTTGCTAACAGTGCATACCTACGCATACTTCATGTATATCGAACTAGTTGCATTCAATCTTTGTAACTGTAACAAGGTCCGACATATCCACCAATTCAGTAACTTTTTCGTAATAGACCTTTATGCCGTCCATGCAAAATAGGCCCAAACTATGTAAGGATGATGGTGCTATGCGATATATCCTCTCGTTGACACAAAAATCAATGTTTATTGGAGGAAGTTCCTTGGGTACCCATTGTTTCCATAGATGTTTGTACCTCAAGGGCACCTTGATGTCACCTATGCTCTCATCATAATAAGAACATGACCCCCCTTTAGCAAGAAAAAATTCCACGCATTTACGGAATTTTCTTCTAATCTTTTGACCTCTAGTTGATCTCCCTCTTTTAGACATACTACATGTCTCGCTTTCCTCTTCTCTTCCTGAATTTCCCTCGCTCGAGGAAGACAGATCTGACAAATACCAATTTGGTGGTACTTGCACTCATAAGGATGTTGGATGAAGGTTTTTCATGGTGATGTTATCCCAAGGTGACATTATGATTAATCTATCATTTCATCACTAGAATTTCACAGGTTATAAGGTAATCAAGTCT
Source organism: Sequoia sempervirens (assembly GCA_007258455.2). NCBI lineage: Eukaryota > Viridiplantae > Streptophyta > Pinopsida > Cupressales > Cupressaceae > Sequoia > Sequoia sempervirens. The sequence goes on from VDFB02000017.1 coordinate 256,258,918, forward strand.
TGATAGATTGCAAGTTATTGTTACTACCGTCCAAATGTGTCCATCACAAATCAAATCTACTTAACATTTTAACTCCCAAACTTTGTAACAAGTGTTAAATGTGACTATGGTCCACCAGTTACACAACCAAGGCCTCAAATGTATTATCTAATTGTAATCAAAGGACTTTTCCTCTTCATTCAAGTAAATAAACTTGAAGGGAAACACCACCAAGTGGTTTCTTGGACACCTACATGACTAAAAATAGCAAAAAATTTACATTTAATTTCCATATGTCTAAGTGGTTAATGGGGAGGGAGTGTGTACTAGGCCTTGTTAAGTCATCATAAGTTTATGATTTGGCAATAATTTTTTTTTAAGTCATCTTAAATCTTCCTATGTCTAGTTGCTAGGAGACTTTTGGTATGTTTTAAGTAATGATGATTGATGAAAGAGCCCAAATAGCCTTTCTCCATGGTATCCAGGTACACATAGTAGTGGTCTTCTCTTATATGGTTGGACATGATTTAAAGAACTTAGTTAAGAATTATTCATTTAACCTAAGGTTTTCTCATAATGCCATCATTGGAAAAGTATGATCAAATTCTTCTATTATGAAGAATTGGTCTACATGCCTCTAGTAATCACTATAAATGTTTGTAAGGATAAAATGACTAATTGCATCAGGTAGGAGAGAATCAACTTTGAGTTCTTCAAAGATTGCATTCCTCTATTTATAATTTTTAAGGGTTGTGTGTGGAGGAGGTTATGGCTACCAAGAAGGGAGGAGACCTTTCCTTGTATTATTTTATAATTTTCATTATTCTTATTTATTTTACACTTACATTTACAAATACACATACATATGCATTTACTGTTTTCATTTATTTCTCATGTAGTATAATAGTTTGATCAATTTCATATTATATGTGTTGAAGACTTTGAATTTCAATTACATTAATTTATGGATATGTTGTATCTATAACACTACAAAACCATATGCTCTTTGCATTTACACTTGCATTTAGAAATACACATTTATATACATAGATATAGATTTCTTTAATGATATGTTGCATTTATTGTTCTAGGAGAGAATCCAGTAATTGCATTTACATTTACATACATATACATATATATATATATATATATATATATATATATATATATATATATATATATATATATATATATATATATATATATATATATATATATATATATATATATATATATATATATATATATATATCTGTGTGTGTGTGTGTGTGTGTGTGTGTGTGTGTGTGTGTGTGTTTGTATATCATTTATATTTAGTGTTTAGAAACAACCCATTAGGTCTGTACATGGATAAAAATTCATAAAATCAAATCTCCCATACATGTTTTGTTGAAACCTAGGCTTGAACCTCTCATTTCACATGCTTTTTTTTCACAAAACTATTGAGGACAGTAGCTATACCTTCTTTATTTCTCATCCTACACCCTATTCATGTATCCTACAATTACAATAGTATCCATGGGGCCTCTTACACAAGCTACAATAATCACAAAAAGTGTAAGAGCCCCTTTATATCATGTTTGGACTACAAAAACCTAAAAAACGGGGTAACTTAGATTATGATTTTATGGTGAGCCATATAGAAAAAATCATTAGAACCAACTCATTCTTGGAGTCTTTTGAAAGAGAAGCGAATTAGGTGGTAGTTAAGTACAAACCTTATAGTGTCAAGGTGAATGAGGTGATCAATTTTGATTGGCCAAATTATGAAGAGTACCAGCAATGGGTAAATGCATATTTAACTGAGGAAGAGTGAAAAGGAGTAGGCTGCTAATGGTTGACAAATTAGCTATAGCAGTTACAACAGATTCCAGTTTTGTTTTTTAGTGACAGTCTAGGCGTGAAATTCTTGAAGTTTTTTGTTGCTGCATCAACCATTCTCAGTTGGCACGATGAACAAGAAGATTCTCTAGGGAGATTGCTGTTGTAAATTTTTTTTGGAATATCACAAGGTGGTCCAATTGGCTAGTGACACGTGTGCTTTCTGGCCCGATGCTTGTTTTCTCGTTCTTTTTCTATAAGAAGGATTTCAAGGCCAGAAGTACAGGTTAGCAAGTTAGATATTTTTGGTCGAGTCTAGATGAAGTTGCAGAGAAAATTGTAAAGTCTGATGGTTTAAGGGAAAATGCAATTTAGGTTTTGAGTCATTCTGTAGTAGGTTTTTAATTCATGGGGATTTGATGTTGTATGACAGTACTGACATTTGAATTGATATGATTAATTCGAACTCATGTCTCTCCATTGTACAAGCATATCTGAATTTTGAATAAAATGATCAAGGGTTGTTTCGTTCATCTCACTGTTGTGGTGTGTATGATTCTTGTTTTAGGTTTAATTCAAGGAATTAATTAAAATGCTTGAATGGGATTGTAGGTGGATATGTTCTGTATAATGATTTGATAAGTAGTATTGGGTTAGAATACAAATTGATGAGATTGTAAAGCAATGTTATCAAGGATCTTATATGTTATGTGTTAAATCTATCATAAACCTTTAGATGCTTATAAATTTGACTCCTCCAATGGATATATGGCACTGGTCTAAGTTGTACTTATTCGTATGGTTCAGTATTTGTTTGCCTTTACCTAGAGCTTTCTACAAATTTCAAATCAATGACTATCTTATACTGTGAAATGTTGTTGTAGTTATCTCATGCTCCAAATAGTTGATATTATTGATAAACAACCAATTATATTCGGTATTATCCTATTATGTTGAGCTATTAAATGAGATTATCTGTTGTTAATGTTGTTTATGATGATGGTGCAAAGGTTGTAAATGCATTAAGGGATCACCCTCCCGGGTCTTGCAAAGCCCAAACTGTAGGAGGTCTTTCAAATCCTCATCAGTTGGTCTAGGTCCTTCAAGCTGCCCTTTATTGGAATTGGAAATTCCATAGGTAGATTAGAAGATCAACCTACTTACCATTAAAACAACCAACACCTTGCATATGTTTGTGGTGGAGGTATTAAAGAAGAATTGTATGCCTCTATTTCTATTCATTAGATCTACCTTAGCCTAGCATATACTTGGGCTAAGTCTACAATTGCTTCAGACTCATGCAATGAAGGCTATGTGTGATGAAATCCTAAACCTCAACCACGATGTGAGTAGATTATGGGAGTTTTTCCAAGACCTGAGGCTGGTGGATAAAAATGTGAAAGACTAAGCTATTTTATTTTTTCTATCTTATCTTATACCATTTTACGAGAATGGGGGTGCCAATGTACAAGAAGATCTTTGGAAACTAGGCATGAAAATTGAAAGTTAAAGAGAATGGGGGTGCCAAACTTATAGTACTCATTTCCCCTTGGTCATCAATTTTCCCTGAGTGCCCTCAACCTCGTCCTCTGCACTGGTATTGACCTTGTTTTCACTCCTCCAAGCTCTTCGTCAGTGCTGATATTGACCTTTTTCACTCCTCCAAACTCTTTGTTGGCGCTGGTATTACCTTGTTTTAACTCCAAACTCTTCCTCGGTGCTGGTATTGACCTTGTTTTCACTCCTCCAAACTCTTCCTCGACGCTGATATTGACCTTGTTTTCACTCCTCCAAACTCTTCATCGGCGCTAGTATTGACCTTTTTTTAACTCCAAACTCTTCCTCGGCTCTGGCATTGTCCTTGTTTTCACTACTCCAAACTCTTCCTCGGCGCTGACATTGACCTTGATTTCACTACTCCAAACTCTTCCTCAGCATTGGTATTGACCTTTCACTTCTCCAATTTGACGAGCTACAACCTGGTTTCATTAGGTTTTATAGTATGTTAATTCAGTTTAAAACTTTGGTGCCATTTAGCTAGATTTTAATATTCTACAATGTAGTTAAGTATATATTAGCTATATTTTACATAATAAATAATATAATTATTTAACTTATTATAATTATATATTATATTCTTTAACAAAATTATTAAATATGTATAAAATTATTATAAATAATAATTAATAATAAGTATATTTTTATATAATACAAAATATAATTAATATAATATATATTTAATATAATGGTAATATATATTAATATGAGAGAGAGAAACTAAATTTTGATTTGTTTTTTTTTTCAACAATCCAAGGATGGCATGTGTCCTTGGGGAGTTATGCTCAAGGTAGCATGCCATTTGATTAAAGATATGATAATTCTCCTTTAAGACATCTTCAGTGTACCCATTGCACACTTAAGGAGACAAAGATAAATATAGGGAAGAAAATATAGAGAGAGAGGAGACAATGACAAACATACAAATAGAAAGGGAGACAAAGAGATAGAGAGGGGTAGAGAGATAAAGAGATAAGGATGAATAGACAGAGATATAGGGAGGGTGATTGATATATCTCTCCTTGTCGCTCTCTATATCTCTATATCTCCCACTATCTATGTCACTCCCACCTCTTCCCCCCTCTTCCCCCCTCTATCTATTGAGCTATCTCTCCCTCTCCCCCCTTTCTCTCTCATTCACTCAATCTCTCCCTCCATCTCTCCCACTCTATATCTCTATCTTTATTTCTCTTTTTATCTCCCTTCACTCCTCTCTCTATCTCTTTCTATCTATATTCATTTCTCTCCCCCCCTCTCTCTATCTCCTTCTATCTTCATTATCTCTCCTCCCTATCCCCCTGTAGATTCATCGACTTCTATCTCCACCTCTCTCTCTTCTCTTCCTGATATATCTCCATCTCTTTCTTCCCATATCTCTATCTCTATCTCCCATATTAATCCAAGCAAGAATCCATGCAAGTGTACAATAGTATATGTTGGTAAAACTTTTAATGGTGTTCTTTATTAAACTTTTTTAAGTAACACTTCTATCTTTCTAATGTCAAGCCTTCTTATAAAAATAGTGTTTTATTAAACTATAAGTAGATTATTGTCACCACTCTTCATTCAACATGAAATGCCAAATGTAGCAATTGTTTTGTTGCTTTTGTCAAGTTCCATTAACCAAGCTATTTATTGGGTTGAATAAAGTTGTGTTATGACCCTTCATCTCTTTAAAATAATTAGACAATATTAGCGAGATCAAGAAGTGGAGAAAACTAAACTCCTTTAAAATAGGGGTAGTTCTGGGTTTGTTGGTTTTCTTTGTATACTATATACTTAGTTCCTCTAGGAGAAATAAGTAATTTTAGATCATTTTCTTAGTTGTTTATCCTAACTAATATAGAGTAAGCTTTTTCATTTTAATTGACTACTACATAATAGTTTATGTGTTGAAAGAATTGTTTCAATTCTTTGCAGTTTTTACATTGGAATACAAATCATATTTAATTTCATGCCAATATACTTCTTTCATAAAGATAGTTGTTTGAAATAAGTGCTTCATAACCCATCTAATCAAATCATAATTAACCTATCAAAAAGGCAATAGGAATTTTCTAAAGAAAAGAACACTTGACCCAATCATATGTGTATGGCCTTCGAAGAAAGGAGTGATCCACCTTAGCAATAACAACTACCCGATTTAGACCTGGGTATGTGCAGGATCATGATGGGCCAAAAAGTGGCAACATGAAAAAAGTAGCATTTTGAACTCACCAAAAAATGTGAAAATCCC
>VDFB02000017.1:256264610-256286523 GCA_007258455.2 Sequoia sempervirens
CTCGTTAAAACAACATATGTCATTGTTTGTCATCGACCTAGTGATGTCCCCTTATTCCTTTAGGGGAGAGAGCCCAATAGTCATGCAGGCCAACTTTCTCAACATGTAGCAATTGACCGGAATATCGTAGAAACTTCTTTTTTTTTTAAATGTAGACTGGTCTCTTATTTATCTATAACTAAGGTTTGGAGGCGCAACTCATCATGCAACACACCACATCGATAGATATTTTGAGAAGTGTCTAGAATTTGACTTTTTAAAGGTTCGACCAAAACTTAATCATGGAACCCCCAATAGTTGAACCAAAAAAATATCATTTGTTGCTTGTAGAATATGATAGTTTTATTTAAATTAAAATTAATATACAACCTAAGTGGACCAAATACTTATTGATAACCATAAATCTTTGATATCTCTACCTTTTATATTCAACACATATGGACTAATAGTTGAACACAAAAAATCTATTTGTTATAAAAACTACACAATTATTTAAAATACAACTTATATTGAACAAAAATGGACCAATGGTTGAACACTAAAACTTTTTGAAAATCTTTCACATTTAATGGGAAAATACATGTTATTTATTGTGCTCACCTTTTATATTTGTGATAGGAAAAACTGTTAATATAAAATTATCCAATGCTTGTACATTGCTTCCCCAATTGTTGTACACATAAGAACAATATTTTTTCACTATGATAACAATACTTGTTTCAATGAGTGTCTTATTTTATTACATGAGCATTTTATTTTTTAAATGATATACTTATAGTGGAGAGTTGTGATATTTCATTTGAAACAAAAAATTACTTATTTCACTTCTTCATGAATGTATTTATGTTTTTTTCATATAACATTTAGAGGTTCTCATGTGTTCAAGTATGGGTCCATTTTTTATCAACATTTAGTTTTTTCTTTATTTACATTTGGACTGTTTATTTACAATATATAGTATAAATATGTAGTAAGATTGGATATTATCATCATGATTGAGTGTGCCCTCTCCCCTAATAAATGTTTTTATTTTGTAGAGGGACAAGTTCACATGGCTATAGATCAATCATCGTGTGATCTCAGTCGTTCCCCGCCATCCCACGATGACCCCACCAGTTGATCGCGATATCACGAGTGAGCGCCATGTGTACTAGGCCCTCTCCCCTAATAAATGTTTTTTATTTTGTAGAGGGACAAGTTTGCATGGGCACCGTAGATCAATCGTCGTGTGATCTCAACCGTTCCCCGCCATCCCGTGATGACCCCACCAATTGATTGCGATATCACGGGCAAGTGCCATGTGTCTCATCTGGTGAAGCCGAAGGAATGATAAATACTTTGATGCGTCCTTAATGCATTATGCCGCGGGTTACTAAATTAGTTATAAGATGCACATGTTTTTAATCAATGGAGATGTTATAATCCCATTAGAAAGGTGCTTGATGGTTAATAACAAGGCTGGCGACTCTGTTGAACAAACAAGATTGTCGATGGTTGAGATCCACGGTTGCTCGCCATCGTGTGATCAAAAGTTGTGAGGTATTTATTGATTGCGATATCACGGGTGAGCAACACGTGTCTCATCCGGTGAAGCCGAAGGAATGATAAATACTTTGATGCGTCTTTAATACATTATGCCGCGAGTTACTAAAGTAGTTATAAGATGCATGTGTTTTAAATCAACGAAGATGTTATAATCTCAGTAGAAAGGTGCTCGATGGTTAATAACGAGGATGGTGACTGTTTTGAATGAACATGATTGCCAATGGTTGAGATCCACGGTTGCCCGCCATCGCGTGATCAAAAGTTCCAAGTTCTTTATTGATTGTGATATCATAGGCGGGCGCCACGTGGATCTCCTTAGCAACGAGTAGTATGGTAAAAAATTGATATATTTATTTTATTTTATTTTTTAAATACTTACTAGCATATATATTATTTATTAATAATATATATAAAATATGCTGAGAGATATCCTTTTAATGCGTCTATTGTACTATTATAAAATAGGTGCCTCGACAAAGATATCTCTTGGCATATTTTGTATATATTAATAAATAATATATATATGCTAGTAGAATTTGCAGCACAATATGAAAGACAAGATTATAATTACTTTTAGTTATAGAATTAAGGTTAGGGTTAGATATATATTTAGTTAGGGTTGGGGTTAAAAATAGTGTCAGTGTTAGTTTTACGATTAAGTTTAGGGTTAGAGTTATATTGAGAATTATTGTTGAGATTGAATCATAACCCTAATCTAACCTTAACCTTAAACCTAATTGAACCCTAACCCTATTTTTAATTGAACTTTAACTCTAACCCCAACCCTAACCCTATCATTGAACCCAAGCTTTATCCTAGAACCTCAACTCTAATTAAATGGTAGACCTAACCTAACCTTAACCCTAATGTTAATCCCAACCCTAAGTCTATCTATAATTATAATCCTAACCCTTCTAATTTTTAAAATCCATAAAATATTTATTATCTATTCAGTTTTACTAATTATCTAATACAATTAAATTAAATTAAATTAAATATTCATTTTAAATTAATTAAAAAATTATTAATTAGAATTTTAGAATAAATTAAGAAATAAGATCTATATAAAATCAACTTTTCTATTTTTTTTCTTTGTGTCCAAATCATTTCATTTTCTAAAATTATACTAAATTCTAGATATCATAATTAAACACAAAAATTTATTCTATTCTAATCCTAACTCTAGTTAAACCCTAACCCTATTTGGACTCTAACCCTTACCCTAATTGAACACTAAATCTAATTGTAATTGACCACTAAGCATAATTGAATTCTACCCCTAAACCTAACCCTAACCCAAACCCTGATTGAACTTTAAAACTAACCTTAATTAAGTATTAACCCTAATTGAACATTTATTGAATAGTAGTCATAATTATACCATAACCCTAACTTTGAACTACAGTTGAACTCTAATCCTAACCCTAACACTAATTCTTAACCTAATTGAACCTTAACCCCAACCCTAACCTTAACCTTGACCCTATTTGAACTCTTACTGAATTCATAACCTTAATTAAACCCCAACCTCATCCTCAATCCTAACCCAAATTGAACATTAATTGAGCCCTAAACCTAACCCTAAGTGAACACTAATCCTAATTGAACTATAACTTTTTAGTTGAAAATATTAAAGTGCCTTAGATTTTCCCATTCATCGTCATTTTTCATTCAATTCCTAATTGAACTCCAAAAATTTATACTTTTATAATGTTTTAATACATACCTAATATTAAGGGTTTAGGGTCTAAGGGTTTAGAGTTTAAGGGTTAAGGGTTTAGGGTTTAGGGTTAAGGGTAGAGGGGAGAGATATCGATAGAATGAGTGAGAGAGACAGACCTGAGAGAGGGAGAGGGGGTGGGAGGGAGAGACTTGAGAGAGAGAGAGAGAGAGAGAGAGAGAGAGAGAGAGAGAGAGAGAGAGAGAGAGGAGGGAGTGAGTGAAGAGATAGAGAGTAGAGGTTAAGGGTAGAGGAGGGAGATAAAGAGTGAGTGAGAGAGGGAGGGGTGGGAGGTTGAGACTTGAGAGAGAGAGGGAAGGGGAGGGGTGGGAGAGATATGGGGTGAGGTTAAACATAGAGGGTAGAGGTTTAGGGTTTAGAGTTTAAGGTTGGGGTTTTGAGGTTTATGGTTGGGGTTTGGGGTTTGGGGTTTAAGGTGAGGCAGACACATATAGGGTGAGTGAGAGATAGATAAGAGACCTAGAAGATGGGGTAGGAGGGAGAGACTTGAGAGAGAGGGTGAGAGGGGTAGGAGTTTAAGGGTTGAGGTTTAGGGTTGTGGGTAGAGGTGAGAGATAGAGAGTTCAGTGAGAGAGAGGGAGGGATTGGGAGAGATAGAGAGTAGGGTTGAGGTGAGGGTAGAGGTAGAGGGTTAAGGGTGGGGGAGGAGATAAGAGTGAGTGAGAGGAGAGAGAGACTTGAGAGAGGAGAGGGGTGGGAGGGTGAGACTTGAGAGAGAGAGGGAAAGAGGGAGAAGTGGGAGAGAGATGGGGTTGAGGTTAAATGTAGAGGTAGAGGGTTTAGGGTTTAGGGTTTAATGGTTAGGGTTTAAGGTTTGGTTAAGGGTTTGGGTTTTAGGGTTTAAGGGGTGAGGGAGACACATGAGGGCTGGTGAGATAGATAAAGACCTAAGAGAGGAGAGGGGGTAGGAGGAGGAACTTGAGAGAGAGAGACATGGGTTAAGGGGTTTGGGGTTGTGGGTGGGAGGAGATGAGGTTGGGTGAGAGGGAAGGAGTGGGAGAGAGATAGAGAGTAGAGGGTTAATGGTAGAGGGTAGAAGGTAGAGGGTTAATGGTAGAGGGGAGTGAGATAAGAGTGAGTGAGAGAGAGAGACCTGAGAGAGGGAGAGGGGGTAGGAGGGTGAGACTTGAGAGAGAGGGAAAGAGGGAGGGAGTTGGAGAGAGATATGGGCCGGCAGAGGGTTAAACGTAGATGGTAGAGGGTTTAAGGGTTTAGAGTTTAAGGATTAAGGGTTTAAGGTTTATGGTTAAGGGTTTAGGGTTTAGGGTTTAAGGGAGACACATAGAGGGAGTGAGTGAGAGATAGATAAAGATCTAAGAGAGGGAGAGGGGGTAGGAGGGAGAGACTTGAGAGAGAGAGAGAGAGAGAGAGAGAGAGAGAGGGTAGAGGGTAGAGGGTTTAAGGGTTAAGGGTTTAGGGTTTAGGGTTATGGGTAGAGGGGAGAGAGATAGAGGGATTCATTCAAAGATAAAACCCCAACCTTAGGATTTTCCCAATACCATAAAATACTAGTAACATAAGATAGGATAGGAAAGGAACATAAGATAGGACAGGAAAGGACAAATTCAAAAGATGCAACATACTGTGTTGATATGTCCTTCAATATTCTTAAGAAAATCCATGATCTATTTATAAAGGAAGTGACTTCATAGATGCAACAAGTTCAATTATGCATCTTTTAGACAATGAGGAAGCATTTCAAGTTGTTGTCAAGCCCCTCTCACCATAACCCTATTGGACAGTCACACATCATAGGAAGGTGACTTGTTAGGTCACCCACATATGTGACAGGTGGCTGTCCAATAAAGATAAAATGAGGATACTATGTGTATTTATTACACATAACAAAAGAAGAGCAATGGTTGAATCAAGGTCATGATACAAGTACAAGGACAACACCTTTGCAAGAGCTAGCTACAAGAGGCAAAGGGGATTGATATTATTCATTCATGGGTGTACTGGTGAAAGTGAATGCAATAGGTAAAGGTCATTGTCATTGATAAGGACAACCAAAAATTCATGCTACAATGGTCTCATGAAGGACAACAACAAAAACAAAATCTAAAGTTGCACAAGGCTCTATTCAAGGCCTTCACAATCAAACATTAGGCAAACAAGTTGCCAGATAACATTCAATGCATGATGTTTTAAGGATTAAAGGCATAAAAGGAAAATGCATTCAAGAAACATCAACTCTAGTTGACACAGATAATATGCCTATTGAAAACATGTCATTACAAGAGGTTTATGACAAAAATGGAACCCTCATATCATGCGATCAAGATACAATTTCTATGCTCATAACCTTTCATGTAGGGGTTTTGGTCATCATGATTGATCCAACATGGATCATGATTGCATACAAGAAATAAAAAGTTACAAATGACAATTAAGCAGTTATGATTCAGGAGAGGTCTCATGTTGGAAGCCAAGGCCATAGTACAAGTGTATATGAACAACAACTATGAGGTTATGCTAGAAGACATCTATGCAGGTTCATGTAGGACATCAAGCATTACAATGGTACAAGTGCATATGAACAACAATCAACAATCAACAACAAGTAGTGAAGGAAGTAAAGCATAGTTGTATTTTTACCTTTTCATACCATTGATCATCCATTCCAGCAATAGGCTATAATAGTGAAGGCATATACTTGCATAAGGGTGTTTTAATGAAGATATTAAGCATAAAAACCATCATAAATCATGGTGCTTCAAGGGAACAGAGCATAGTCATGAATAAGAGTAGTACCATTAAAGGCTACAAGTTTGTCTTCATGTTATCTATGAATTTGAAAAAATAAATCTACACTGGGTGACAACATGACTATAGCCATGAAATGGATTGCAGTGAGATAAATAATATAAATGGTTGTTGCCACTATCTCATTTTCTCTTTGGATAGTCATTACTAAGTCCTAACAAGTGAATAGCAAAGGGATAGGTGTCAATAATATACCTTCATTTGACAAGTCCTACACTTTTGGTGATCTCATTGACCCAATAAGGCATTGCTTAGAAATCATTTCATATCTTTTTGAAAAAATAAAAAGGAGGACTGATGTATCCAATTGTAAGAAGAGAGCAATGCCCAAGGGAGGGGTAGTACCATCATCTTAGGTACCACTGGTGCAAGATGATAAATGACAATCCTTGTGTTTGTATGCATGGAGGTCCTAAAGCATACTTTGGGTAAGGTGCATTCATGGCATCTTTTGGTGAAAGGTTTCCCAAGCATGAGCAAAGATCCAGTGTTCCATCAGGCTATGTTGTATGATTCAGTATTTGTTTGTCTTTAACTAGGGCTTGCTAAAAATTGCAAATCAATGACCTATTTTATCTTGGTATTGTGTTGTAGTTATCTCATGCTCCAAAAAGTTGATAATGTTGATGAATAGCCAATTCTATTCAATATTATCCTATTATGTTGAGCTATTAAATGAGATTATCTATTATTATTAATGTTGTTTATGATATTGGTGCAGAGGTTGTAAACACATTAAGGGATCACCCTCCTAGGTCTTGTAGAGCCCAAAGTGTAGGAGGATTTTTTAAAGTCCTCGTCAATTGGTCCAGGTCCTTCGAGCTGCCCTTGATTGGGATTGGCAATTCCATAGGTAGATTAGAAGATCAACCTAGTTACATTGTAAAACAAAACCAACACTTCCCTCTACCCTTAACCCTTAACCCAAAACCCTTAACCCTTAAACCTTAAACCCTTAAACCATCTACCCTCTACCCTTAACCCCCCCTCCCTCTATCTCTCTTCCACTTCCTCCCCTCTCTCTCTCTCAAGTCTCTCCATCCTGCCCCCTCCCTCTCTTAGGTCTCTCTCAACCCATAACCCTTCCTTCCTTTATCTCTCTCTCTCTCTCTCTCCCTCCTAGCCCTCCCTCTCTCCACTGGGTCTCTCATCCGTCTCCACCCCTTCTCCATTTCTTCACTCCATCTATCTCTCTATCACTCCCTTCTTCCATCCATCCACCCCCTTATTTCTTCCACTCCCTTCTCAAACCCTTAAACCCTACCCTCTATGTTTAACCCTCCTACTCATTATATCTCTCTCCCTCCCTCCCTCTTTCCCTCTCTCTCTCTGGTCTCTTGTCCACTCCTCCCTCCTTGGGTCTCTCTCTCTCTCTCCGTTCCTCCCCTCTTCCCTCCTTCCCCTCTCTCCCTCTCTCTCTCTCTCCTAAGTCTCTCCCACTCTACCTCCCTTAAATCTTAAATCCTCTCTCCTTTCTCTCCCGGTCCCTTCCTCCCTCTACCTTCCCTTCCTTCCATTTCTATTCCACCCTCTGCACTTTCAACCCCTGTTCTCTCCACCCTCTCTCCCTCTCTCTCCATCCCTCTACTCTCTTTCCTCTCTCTCTCTCTCCACCTCTACCATAAATCCATCCCTAAATCATCCCTTAACCCTTAAATCTTTAAATCTCTCTCTCTCTCAAGACTCTCCATCCCTTCTACCCCTCTCTCCCTCTCTCTCTCCCTCTCCTTCTCTCCCGGTCTTTCTCCTCCTCCTCTTACCCTCTCTCTCTCTCTCCTCCCTTCCTCTATCTCTCTCCCTTCCTTCCATTCCATTCCAAACCCTCCCTTCCCCACCCCTCCTACCTTCCTCTCTCCCTCCACCTTTAACCACTCCAACCATACCCTCCAACCCTCTCTCCTCCCACTCCATATATATATGCTCCCTCCCCTCTCCCATCACATGTCCCTCCCTCTGTCTCTCTCCCTCCTACCCCCCTCTCTCCTCTCTCTCTCTCTCCTCTTCCATCTCCCTCCCCTCTACCCTTAACCCTCTACCCCTCTATCTCTCCCCACTCCCTCCATCTCTCTCTCATTGAATCCCTCTATCTCTCTCCCCTCTACCTGTTGGTTGTTTTTAATGTAACCAGGTTGGTCTTCTAATTTACCTATGGAATTTCCAATTCCAATCAAGGGCAGCTCGGAGGACCTGGACCAATTAAGGAGGATTTTAAAGACCTTCTACACTTTGGGCTCTCCAAGACCCAGGAGGGTGATCCCTTAATGCATTTACAACCTCTGTAGCATTATCGTAAACAACATTAACAACAACAAATAATCTCATTTAATAGCTCAACATAATAGCATAATACTGAATAAAATTGGTTGTTCATCAGTAATATCAACTATTTGGAGCATGAGATAACTACAACACATTCCACAGTGTAAAATAGTCATTGATTTGCGATTTGTAGCAAGCACTAGGTTAAGACAAACAAAATACTCAACCATAAAAATTAGTACAACTTACATCAGTGCCATATATCCATTGAGGGAGTCAAATTCATAAACATCTAAGGGTTTATGACAAATTTAACACATAACATATAAGATCCTTGAGAACTTCCTCCAAGATATGACATGAGATCTTCTAGAATTGCTAGTTCATGGACAGTTCTTGAAGTTATACTTCACTTGAAGTATTCTTTTCCATGAATAGTAGTTTAGGTTTGTATATTTTGTATATATTTTGTACATAGTTGGGGTTGTTTTGTCCGAACAGTCCCTTTTTGGTCATCTCTACATCTTGGTCTGCTCTACCCTAGATTTTGGATTCTCACTTCATTCCAGTGGAATGAACGTCCCCAACTATAGCCACTGATGGAAATTTAGTATTTTTCTCCTTGTTTTTCACTCATTCCTTGCCTTATGCCTCTGGCCTTTCATGGTGTTTGAGTTTTCTAAGGGTTGGGGTTTTAGCTTTGTCTTCATGTAAAACCCTAATGTTTATTTCAGGCTTTGGTTGGGTTCTATTTCACTGTTACTTTTGATGGGGTTTTAAAACAACTTATGTCATATCGGTTCGTCTAGGCTGAGTCCCTTTAATTTTAATACTTTATTTCCTCAGTAGGGTTTTATTTCCTAAGTCTCGGTTGGCCCCGTGTTTCATCTTTTAAAAAACAACTTATGTCGTTGTTTACCATTGGCCTAGTGATGTCCCCTCATCCTTTTTAATGAATTTTTTATTTTGCAGAAGGGATCGAATTCACGCTACCATTGATCAAATTGCCTTCAGATATCAACAGTTTCCCACCATCGCGTGATCGAAAGCTGTAGGATTTTTACCGATTGCGATATTGTGGGCAGGCGCCACGTGTCCTTCTGGGGGATGAAATTATGTGACCGTTGATCAACTACCATTTGATCTCAGTTGTTCCCCGCCATCCCGCGATGGCCCCACCACAGTGCTTTGGTCGATCGCGATATCACGGGCGGGCACCATGTGCCTCATCTGATGAAGCCGAAAGAATAAAGGAAATACCGTGGAACATTAATCTAGCCTTAAATACATTAAAAGGAGGGTTACTAAAGTGCTCTTAAGATGCACATGATTCAAATTGATGGATGTGTTATAATATTGATGGAAAATCTGCTCGAGGGTTAATGATAGGGCTGATGACTGTGTTGAAGGAACGAGATCATTGATGCTCAAGATTTACGGTTGCCTGCCATCACGTGATCCGAAGTTGCAGGATTTTTACCGATTGCGATATCACGGGCAACCATCACGTGGACTTCCTTCGTAGTGTATGGTATGGTGGGCCCCTTATGGCCATTTTGGTGATTGTGTCAGCCTGTTTTGAAGGTAGCTGTCGATGATTTGATCAAAATGAAGGATCGATGGCTCAAATTTAAATCTATATCAAATATGGTTGGAGCCATTCGTGCAGCGCGCGAGTGAGCTTTAATGGTGGATGAGACATTTACTGGCACAATTTGATCGAAATAAAATCAATTCTCCTACTTTATGTGTGTCACAAAGCATTCAAGTATTTTGCAAAGCAGTTTCAGAGCTGAGAGCAAGGTTGTGAACCCTGACAGCTGGAATTTTGGATTTCTGTGAAAAGAGTCATGAGTTAATTTTTGTGTTTCCTAGTCACTCTGTGCTTGAATTAAGGAAAATATTTTCTGTACTTATCATAGGGCTTGTTGATAAATGTTTCAAGGCTATAGTTTATTTAAATTGTGAGAAATTGCAATATTTTTTTCTTTAATTTCATATCTCTAGTTAGTCCTAGCTATTTGAAGTGTGAAGTTATAAGAATCCCTAGTTTGTCCGAGATGGCACCAACCAAGCAACATTCTAGCCAGATTGACTATTTAAAAAGAAACCTGTATGATGATTTCCTGTATCAATTTCCCTGTCAACGAATGATAGAAAGAAGGGATTGGTTTTGATGCGAGGGAGAATCCTGGGGGAGGGGTTAGTATACAATTGTTCCAACATAGCCAATGCTAGGGTTCCTCTCACAGGTTTGGAAATGTTTAGATTGTGGTATGGATAGAGGAATTTTCCTCACCCTTTTTCAAATGGATGGATGTATGATATGGGGAAGCTGGTGGTACTGAATGTTTTCCCTGATGTAGACCTGCTTAGGGCAGTAGATGCAAGATATGACCCTGTCACACGGGTAATTAGGGATAATGATGGAAAGGTTTTGTTAAGCATTAACAAAGATGATATTCAACAGATTTTTGACTTGAGTGAACCGAGTGAGGACTTGGTGCCTATCAACCTTGAGGAAATGAAGTAGGAATATGCAAAATTGAAGTCTCTTTTTAGAGCTAAATTGCTTCCACCTCATCTAGCTAGGGTAGGAGGTTGAAGATTTCATATCAGCCCTAGTGACCAAGAACCTTTTAGATTAAATTGTTTTGCAAATCATTTCCTGGCCACTTTTTATTCATTGTGTCAGATTTTGGGTTTTAGTCCTGGTGCGGTGATGCCCATTGCATACATGTTCATGGGGATGCAAATACAACACCCTAACTTCTCTGTCACATATGAATTTGCTTCTTTCTTGGCTGAGAGGATACATGAGGGGCTGTCAAAGCTACAAAAAAATGATATTGACACTCAATTAATTTGGTATTCTATGCTGATGCATATGTTTTTATTCAAGAATGTTGACTTCTTCTCTGAGAAGATGAAATTAAGGCAATGGATTGATGGAGAAATATTTCCAATATAGATATGGGCTGCAGATTTATCTTGTAATAAGGAAAGAACTAGTTATGCACAATTTGATAATTGTTTTGCTTCCAGGTTGAGGGCTAGATTGATGGTGAATGTACCTAGGATTCCTAAGGAATTACATGATTTCCTTAGGCCAAAGAGGAGGAAGCCATAATTAAAAGTCAGCCATAACTGGGGTGACATTATCCCATACCCAGTCAACACTATTTTGAGGGTATATGGTTTTCAAGGAGCCCCTCATATACTGCCATACAATGTGCCACCAAGAGTGGGGTTTGCAAAAGTTATGTGGCAAATAGGTTGCATCCATGAGAACAACCTCACAAGGAGGGGTAAGGGAACATTTTTCCCTGATTATATAGTGGTATCTGATTTTACCTTTTCCAAAGGAGGCTAGGTGCACTTTGAGAAATTCTTTGAGGATTATCATTTAAGATGTGGTCCAAAGCGGCAGCATGATCTTGAGGGTTTCTTTACCCTTTTTAGACAAATAATAAAGGCTAGAAAGTTTGTGCATGAGTTCAAATTTCCTGAGGACCTGATCAGGAATGAGTTCGACCTAAATAAGCAGGAGTTGAACAAGGAGAAATGGATAGATTATGATAAGCTATTAGATATTGTGCACAAAATGGATTTGAAATATGATCCACATTGGAGTTCAGTCCCCACTATAAGAAAAATGATTTTCTGATGGAGAACTTCAAAGAGATTATGCGAACTTTAAGAACCAAAAAATTAAACTTAGAGTTGAGTCTGGGTGTACAAGAATAAGGTGCCAGACCATTTGAAACAAGGCCAACATACCAGCCTACAGAAAAGTGGCCCATTTACAAGAGAAAAAAGGATAGCAACAGTGATGAGGAAGAAGTGGACAGAAAGGGGAAGCAAATTATGAATTTTCCTTCACAACCAAGTCCAAAATTCAAAGTGCCTAGGGAAATTAAGATCATTGATTTAGAGTCATCACCAAAAGATAGTCCCCCATCACCACCATCTGAGCCAAGCCCTAAAAGGAAAATAACTGATCAACCATAGGAGAGTTTGATGGATGAAATTATTGTTACTGATCAAGACATGCAGGTTGGTATGCCTTCCCCTCCTAGGCCAGCTGAATTGGTTTTATCTGATTTAGATATGAAAGGAAAAAGTGTACAAGATGCAAGAATGGAAGCATGTAAGGAGTTTCTAGATGATAATGCATTTGTAAAGACTCGTGTATTCTTGCAATTGGTATGGAGGATGAAGTTTGAAGAATATCAAAATAAATGTAAGGAGAGAAGAGAACTAAGACCTGACAGGTCAGACTAGGAGAATGATGAGGAAGTGAAAGCTGAATTAATGGAAGAATTTAAGAACATCACTCCTGAGGAAGGCAGAAAATTGGTGAGTCAGGCTGGTGTATTGATTTTGCTTGAATGGGACATTGTAGATGCAGTGGCCTTTAATGCTATTATGAAGTTCAAGCATCCCTTGTGAGAATCTAAAGAAGAATTCAAGGCAACACTTCAAGATTATGCTTTTAGTGAAGAGTATGAAACCTTGGCAATTTGGGAATTGTCCCCACAAGGGAGAAAGCCAAATATTACAGACATTAATCCAAATTTTAGAGGGGGATTAATAATAAAGAGAGCTTCAGAGACCTCAACCACCGAGGCCACTACTTTAACTGTGAATGTGGCCAAATTGGCCCAAAAGATTGTTGAAAGGGAGGAGGCTGAAAAGAAAAGCCTAATGGAGAAGTATAGCCTTTTGATTGAATAATACAACAAGATGCAATAGAGGAATGTTGAATTGAAAACTGAGGTGGAAAGGTTCAGGTATAGACAGATTGGGGAGACATCAAGTGCTCCAGGGACCAGTACATTACCTTCCACAGCAGGGTCAATGCCTCTTGCTTCTCCAATTGTTTCCACACTAGGGTCTCCCAGTCATTATCCTGCCTTCACCCCTTCTTTAGAGGAAATTGATGAAGAAACATAGTTCTCTGTTGATCCTACAAAGAAGTAGCTCTTGCAAAGAATTGATGAGTTACAGGAATCTTTGAGGGTAAGTGAGGAGGGATCTCTTTCAAAGAAAAAAGAGATTGTTACTACTATTTTAAGGCATTTGAATGAAAAGGTTGATAATAAATTGCTATCTATACATTCTTTATATTCTTTTTTATTAGATGCAATAAATAATATTGATAGGGATCAAGAGGTAGTGATACCATTGATTGAAAATTGGATCCCTAGGGCCAGTGATCTGGATGTCATGTATAAGGCCTCAAGGTTTGATACAAACAATTGGCCCCAATCATTAAAGCCTACTCGTGTTAGTAAAATCATTGCAAGGTTTTTAGACCTTACCAGATGACTTGAGTAGGAAGATTAGGGAGTTGGTGGAGAATTTCAATGATTGGGGTAAGACATTGTTACCTGATATAATTGATGAGTAGGGGAAAATCAAGTCATTCCAACAGTGGCAGGGTCAGGCAGCTAAGGTCATCAATGATCATATTAAATTAATTTGTGATGAATCAGATTATGAATTGTTGGTGAGCTGTATGGATAAAATCATTAGTACTAGCTCATTTTTGGAATCTTTTGAAAGAGATTCAAATCAGGTAGCAGTAAAATACACACTTTATAATGCCAAGGTGAATGAGGTAATTAATTTTGACTGGCCAACTGATGAAGAATATCAGAGGTGGGTAGATAAATATTTGACTAAGGAGGAATAAAAGAATGAATTACTAACGGGTGGTAAATTAGATGTTGCGGTTACAACGGCCTCCGGTTTTGCTTTGATGGCGGTCTCGGCGTGGGTTTCTTGTGGTTTTTTGTTGTTGCCTCAATTTTCCTCAGCTGACATGATGAACGTGAATATTCTTGAGGGTGATGGCTATTGTAACGATTTTTGGAATATCACCAGATGCTTCATTTTGCTAGTGACATGTGTACTTTCTGGCCTGATGCTTGTTTTCTCCTTCATTTTCTATAAGAAGGATTTCAAGGCTAGAAGTACGGGTTAGCAAGTTAGATAATTTTGGTCGAGTCTAAGTGAAGTTGCAGAGCAAATTGTAAAGTTTGATGGTTTTAGAGAGAAATACAATTTAGGTTATGAGTTATTCTGTAATTAGTTTTGAATTCATGGGGATTTAATGTTGTATAATAGTACTAGCATTTGAGTTGAAATGATAAATTGAAACTCATGTCTCTCCACTGTACATGCATATCCGAATTTTGAATAAGATGATTAAGGGTTGTTTCATTCATCTCACTGTTGTGGTGTGTATAATCCTTATTTTAGCTTTAATTCAAGGAATTAATTAAAATTCTTGAATGGGATTATAGGTAGATATGTTTTGTAAAAGGATTTGATAAGTAGTATTGGGTGAGAATGCATATTGATGAAATTGTAATGCAATGTTGTCAGGGATCTTATAAGTTATATGTTATGTATTAAACCTATCATAAACCTTTAGATGCTTATGAATTTGACTCCTGCAATGGATATATGGCACTGATCTAAGTTGTACTTATTTTTGTAGTTCAATAATTGTTTGTTTTTGCCTAGAGCTTGCTACAAATTGAAAATTAATGACTATATTTTACTATGGATTGTGTTGTAGTTATCTGATGCTCCACATAGTTGATATTATCGATGAACAACCAATTTTATTCGATATTATCCTATTGTGTTGAGCTATTCAATGGGATTATCTGTTATGTGTTAATGTTGTTTATGATATTGGTGCAGAGGTTGTAAACACATTAAGGGATCACCCTCCCAGGTCTTGCAGAGCCCAAAGTGTAGGAGGCTTTTTAAAGTCCTCGTCAGTTGGTCTAGGTCCTTCGAGCTGCCCTTGATTGGAATTGGCAATCCCATAGGTAGATTAGAAGACCAACCTGTTACAGTGTAAAAAAAAAACCAACACCCTCTACCTTTAACCCTAAACCATAAACCATTAACCCTTAAACTCTAAAACCTTAAACCCTCTACCCTCTATCTTTCTCCCACTCTAAAATATAAACCTTTCCTTGTATTCTTTTATAATTTTCATTATTCTTATTTATTTTACACTTACATTTACAAATACACATACATATACATTTACTGTTTTCATTTGTTTCTCACGTAGTTTAATAGTTTGATTGATTTCATATTATATGTGTTGAAGACTTTAGAATTTTAATTACATTAATTTATGGATATGTTGTATCTATAACACTACAAAACCATATGCTCTTTGCATTTACACTTGCATTTAGAAATACACATTTATATACATAGATATAGATTTCTTTAATGATATGTTGCATTTATTGTTCTAGGAGAGCATCCAGTAATTGCATTTACATTTACATTTAAAAATACATATACATACATACATACATACATACATACATACATACATACATATATATGTATGTGTGTGTGTGTGTGTATGTATATAATTTATATTCAGTGTTTAGAAACAACCCATTAGGTCTTCACATGGATAAAAATTCATAAAATCAGATCTCCCATACATGTTTTGTTGAAACCTAGGCTTGAACCTCTCATTTCACATGCTTTTCTTCACAAAACTATTAAGGATAGTAGCTATACCTTCTTTAGTTCTCATCATACGTCCTATTCATGCATCCTAAAATTATAATAGTATCCATGGGGCCTCTTACACAAGCTACAGTAATCACAAAAAGTGTAAGAGTCCCTTTATATCATGTTTGGACTACAAAACCCTCAAAAACAGGGTAACCAAGTTGTATGCAAAGAAATGAAGCTTTCTAACTCAAATAAGCACCTTAAGCCCTCAAATCAGATTCAAATCAAAGCTAACACATATCTTCATGACTTGCAATTGATTTCACATCAAAATATGGCTGCATGTGACTGTACAGTGCTGTATAACAGGAAAAATATAGAAATTTTGAAGAAAAACACAGATTTTTGAATGTCAAGAGCTTGTATTTTAAATTCTCAACCATCAACAACCATTACAATGATCACTTTATTCCTTTTAAATACCTTTACACATCAACCACTAAACAACCACCTCTACAACTAACTTTTTAATCTTTTATGATCACATGAAACATAAAACACACTAATTTCAAGGTTGTTAACATCACTATTTAAATGTTTTAATTTTTTGACCTTTCAAACATTAAAAATTACATCCTTAAATTAATTATGTAATGGCATAAAAATTAAAAACATCATGAATTAATTATGTAACCATATAAGTCAAATATAATTCTATCAAGAAATTAATATCAAATAGATAATATAATCACATAACTCAAACATTTCAATGTCATTGATCTTCTTCTTTATCCAACTCTTTGTCTGTATCATCCGATCCATATTCAACATTGTAAGGATTGGTCATATCATCATCATCATCGATATCAGTTTCGATAATGTCATCATCCACACAGATATCATCTTCATGAACATTAACTCCTACATCATCATGATCTAGTTCCTCCTCTTCGACATCTTCGCAGGGACATCATCAACTAACCGTTGATCCCATCATCATCTACATCTTCTAGTTCTTGGTATCTTCTTCCACCACATTATACTTTATCATCCTTCCTCTTGGATCATGTCTAACAACAAATGACCAACCCGGTTTACCTGGAACCTTTGAGTAAAATACCTGCTCACATTGGCTTGGAAGAACATAGGGCTCATTTCTAGCTCGCTCGATCAACCTTGTATTAACCATGGTAAATCCATTATCATGTTCAATAACAGTTATCTCAGGATCATTTTCATTCAATCGTAGCCTATATCATAGGATGACGAACAAAATTAATCGGAAGGACTTAAAGTCACACTCAGGTATATCATCCAAAATTCCATAGTATTGATTTTCTGAGACTTCTGGATGTATGTCGCTTCTAGATGAAACATTAGTCACCTGAAAGACTGCAGTTATACCAGAATCACAAGTTTTCTTCATGTCATCCAACATTTTAATTTGAAATTTATGACCATTGCACCACATAGCCTTGTGGTTTTTCACCTGCAATATGTCAAACATGTAAAAATTATTGCAGTATTGTTAGTTGATAAACATATTTATGCTTGGCCGAATGTATGCAAAGAAAATAATCTCAACATATATACATCAATATAATTGAAAATAATTAAATAATATGGGTGATTAATATATTTATATGTACTTGTTTATCTCTTAAACCATATGCTAAATCAATTTCCCTTTGTGTAACATTGGAATCTCCATTACGATGAGCTTCTTTAACCAATGAAGCCACACCTTCCCATGTTAATGAGTGACCAGATTGTTGACATCGTTTAATCCATACCATCATCCAATCAAGATTGTTGGCGACATACAAATGTAGTGCATCCCACTCTCGACCAACTATATAAAAAAAAATTGAAATTCACAAACGACGTGGGTCAAACCACAATAGTCGTTTACAAATTTTTAGAGGAAGGAAATTTCAAATTTTTTCCTTTCCCCAAAATCAATGGGTTTGGTCGAACCCAATGATTCAACCGAACCACATAATATGTTTGGTCGAACCACTGGTTCGACTGAACCCCCAAACCCTAAACAAAAATAATAATATTTAAAGGGGTTCAGTCGAACATGGGTTTGACCAAACCCCCTTAAATAAAACATAAAAAAAAAACATTGTCATTTTCGACTGTCATTTTCACTTTTTACCAGTTGCTTTCCCTGTGCTTGTGCGTGCAGCGAATGGAGAACGTGATATGCAAACAACTTCATCTCTCCGACAAAATCAAACTTAACTTCGTCTCTCCAAAGTTTGTCACCCCAACTTGCATATCGAGCACCAGGTATGTGAAATTCAAATTTCGTAGAGTTTAAAATGCATTTGTTTGTCAAAATTTGAAACCCTAAATGCAAAAATTTTCAAATTTGCTGAATTGAAACTGCATTTTTTTGAAAGTTTCTAAAGCATTTTCAACATACATTAGTTCTATGATACATGCCCTGTCTATGCTTCCACATTTTGCATACATTTCTACCAGGGCACCTCCAATTTATTTGAGGCATTATATCAAACAATTCATTAACAAATTTATTTGAGGCACTATATCAAACAGTTCATGGTAGTTTTTTATGGAGTATGATAGAAATAGTGTTTCATTGTATGCACCCTATATCAAACAATTCATTAACAAATTTATTTGAGGCATTATATCAAACAGTTCATGGTAATTTTTGATGGAGTTTGATAGAAATAGTGTTTCCATTGTATGCACCATATATCAAATAGCTCATTAACAAATTTATTTGAGGCATTATATCAAAAACACTATTGGAAATTTATTTGAGGCATTATATCAAAAACACTATTTCTATCATACTTTGTCAAAACGCTATTGGAAATTTATTTGAGGCATTATATCAAACAACTCATTAAAACAAATTTATTTGAGAAATTATATCAAACAGTTCATGATATAAAGTTTAGGGTGCATACAATGGAAACTTGGATAAAATTCTTCATATTTTTCCTTTGAGTCTTATGACATTACTCCAAAAATGGTTGGTGAACTAAATGTATGAATCGAAGAATAAATTTAGAGGAAAGAAACTAGATTATTTGAATTAAATGTATAATAAAATAGTTCTATTAGGATTAGAAGGAATGAAGGTATTATTAAATTTTCTAGTACATTAGGAAAATATAAAAATATGTCCACTTTACTATATATATATATTTAAAACTATTCTTCATATATCCATGTTAAATCTATTAAAAATTAAATTGCATAAATCAATTTTAAATTTCTACAAAGAAATAAATGACTTTGACTAAGAGAGAATATTTAAAATATAGCTATCCTCTTTGCAAAATCCAATTTGATTTGAGATATTTATGGACAAAAAATATGGATGAGCATGAGGTAAGTAAGAAAGAATAAACTTAATTTATATCTTCCCTCATCAAATAATTTCATGTTTAAAGAGTTTCTTAAGGCATATCCAATTATGAAAAACTATTATATACTTGTTATAACTATATCATAGTATATCATGAATAAATTGAAAGGACAAAGAGTAAATCACTAAAAACACATACATAAATCATAGAAGTAAATTGATTAATATAAGGAGATTCAAGTGGTTGGATAATTTTTTCCAAGGAGTGGAAGAGGTTAAGAAGGAACCATCAAATAAATATAGTATTTTAAATACTTTAAAAGAAAAATACATTTCTCCCTGCTCTAAATTGAAATGGTATTCCTTCTAAGATGATAATAATTAAAAAAGAAGAAAATAATCATTATGAATATCAAGTACCATTGATAAGTTTTAAGAGATCAAATAAAATATTCAACAACAAAAGAAAAAAGAGAAAATAGTTAATGCTAAAGAAACAACTACAACCAAGCTACTATGTTATAAATTTTCCTCTTATGTAGTCTTCATTTCCCTATAAATTGTGGCCTTGTACAAATTAGCTATTGATAATCATAGTGAAACAAATTTAACATTTTGAAATGGTTAAACATTATTATTATTTTTATTCAATATAAGTATAATTATTATGGGTTCATTTCTCCTCTCCTACTCTTCCTAATAAGGTTATATTTTACAAGCCTCATATAAATGTTAGGGTTCTAACTTCTAAAAATTGAATAGTGTCAAATTAATCTCATTAGACAATGCTCCCCTAGTATTAATGGGGCCAACTTTTTATCTATCAAACTCGGCCATGTTTACATTGAATAAGAATTTGATACCTTTATCCTGATACTTGAACTAAGATATCTTGGCTCTAATTTTAGTCATTTTATCTAAAAATTATTGGTGACATATCCATTTTTGTTTAGTTTTAATCATTTATTATTGCAATTAAATAAATTACAAGGAGATTCTTGAAGCTTGTATTCCATCCCCACCATTTTTATTCTAAATATTTGACATTTTCTTTCAACTTAAAGTCTAAATTTTATCCTTAATGCTATACATATTTTTCTAGGATAACACATATTTATTATATTTCACTAAATGTGTTCAGCATAGAAGAAAAACCTTCAATATATCTTTAAGATAACTTTGATACCATCAAGATAATCCCACCTTTCATTGCATTAATATCAAGGTTAACTAACCTTTCCTCTTTACATGCTTTTCAATTAGAGTATCCTCTAGTAAAAATAGAAACATTAATAGTGTGGTTATCAAAGAGTGTCTAGGGACATGCACACATCACTATTATTAATAAATTATAAGATTGTAAGAAATGTTTATGGAAGAAATAACTATCTAATAGAGAATATAATGTATTAGTACATATCTAACTATTACATATTTTAATAAATCCCCTTTAAAATATATCTTATTGCCATTTAATGAGTCGACTAGGTTCAAAATTATTTTCATCATATTCCCCCAAAATCATCACCTTTACAACAAAACTTGATTTCATCTAATTTATCTTATTTATTCTCAAATCATATTAAAATCACCACCTTAAACTCTAAGAAATATTTGGTAACTTATTTATTTTATCTTAATTTAGAAAGGGGTGTGAAGGGAATTTAGAACCTTTTAAAGTTTCTTTCAAAATAACTAGGAAGATTTTATTCATTGCCTTTCTTGTTACTTTTAGGATTAGTGTTATGAATTTTGTGCCTTCATTCTTAAAAATTCTTATATCAACTCATTTAGCATTTCCATGATCTTTTTATATGGGAAAGGTCAACATACAATGAGGTAGACACTTTCCATTTTTTTTATTCCTTAATTAGTTCTTTCTAGGGAAACTTTTAGTCTGTTCGAACACCTTACAAAAATATGATAAATGTGTGATTATTTTTCTTTCCAAGTGTCTATAAGTTTTTGATGTTCTTGGATATATAATTGAGATGTTTCACTCATAATTTACAATGATAAAAATTTAGTATATATGAAAGAAATATTTTTGAGACATCAAACTACCATTCTACATAACTCTCACACATGGAAATAAGAATATTATTTTATTTTAACTAAAGAAATTGTGTGTACTCTATCTTGAAAATTACTAATTAATTTTGAATTATATACTTATAATATAAAATAAGAGCATCCTTTGTAACATGGAATAGATAGGTTAATTTTAATGAAATAAAATATGTTTTTATATTAAGAAAAATTTACTAATATATGGAACTCATACATTGAGAAATTGACTAAGATGTAACTCTCTATGAGAATTAAGATGCTCGAATAATTTATATGCCTTCTTTCAATAATTAAAATTAGAAATTAATACTTGGCTCATATTGTATACCCACCTCCCAATGGTCTTGGAATGGATGCATTTAGATGGAGAAGGATTTCAAAAGGCTCATGGCACTTGTGGACCCCTCAAAGGCATGATATATAACACATGAAATTTATTTATGAAATTTGGTCTTTTGTTGTTGGCTTCTAGTATGAATGTTATCTATAAGGTGGAATTCTTAGTTGAGACTCTCAATCTTCCATTGTTGGTTTCTAGTGTGATTATACAATATGCTTGCCAAACTGTATTAATTTCTAATGTTAATTATTCAAAGAAGGTTTTGTTTCATAAGAAGAGACCTATGTTCACATATTCAAAGGCATGTTATTATCCACAATGGATGACACTTCTTCAC